>JABMBR010001308.1:0-30977 GCA_018881525.1 Meteorus sp. PSUC_FEM 10030008
ATATATATATAAAATTGTGCACACAAATGCTTCTGGACACATAATACAAAATGAGTTTCATTGAAATAGTAGACAACGCGGATGTAATCATTATTATATTATTACGAATTGAAAATATGGTTTTCGATATATTATAACGTTAATAAGCCAAATATGTACAATTAGTTGTTTGTACATATTATTGAATAATTTGCCTTTTGTATTTTACTCTTGGTAATTCATGATGGAATAAATTTATTTTTATATTGATCTATAAATGAACGGAAATAATTTTACCATTTTGATAACTCATTTCCATATACCAATATTAACTGATTGGATATGTATTGATTTTGCTGAATGGAATTCATAACGTTTCGTCATTTCAAAATGATGTGATTTTGTGATGAAATTGGATTCACGTTATTCGATATAAAACGTAAATAAAATCCAATCATAACCGATATTGAATGTTATGATTTGTGAATAAATTTCATCGATTGTTTGTGGTTCCTCTTAATCCAGGCCAGTTGTGAATATGTTATTGCTCTTTCAAATTGTATTATTTTTTCGCGTATTCAATAATCTATTTTTCATTCCAGTGTCAATATTGTACATGTGAAGCTTGCAGCTCTGGAATCATCACTAATGCAATCTCCACGACGAGGTGTGTTGCATAAACCCTGCCTCGTTACCACTCCTAAACGCATAAATTAACTTGGCCTGTACCAAAGAAAACTACGTATACATACATAAATATATACATGGGACTATCCAATATGCATGTATATTTTGGCCAAACCACTCCTCCAACATTCATTAGCCATCTTGTACTGTGATGCTTGGCGAAATGCTGTTGAGATATACTCACTGCTATTTATGAAGCAATTTACGTTACTCCTGAGAGCATCTGAACTTCTGACATCAGTAATAAGCTTTGCATCATTACCGTTCGCATCTGTATGAGGTAGTATATTTCTCAGTTTCAATAGCAACGAAAAAAAAAGGTCAATGCAAAAATATAACATGAACGCTATTTATTGAAAAACCCGTTGCTCTCAGTTTTCATCCATTTGCTAATTCATGGTTTATAATTTATAATTCACGGCAATGTGAACATACTCAGCCGCCTGAGAGTGAACTTCCATGAAAGTCATTTTCAGTGGTCAATGAACATGTTAACCAATTTACAACTTTTTCATCCTCATAGTTCATGAGTGTTTTTGATGGATGAATAAGTTGTTTTTCAATTAAACATACAGATAGAAAATGTTTGTACGCGTGCGGTTATGTATGATCGTATAAATCCACAAGGGCTCAAACAGTTCCACACATATACAAGAAAATGCATATCGGAAGGATCATTGTCGACATGATTACTGAATTATGCGCAGCAACGTCCGCGCGTTTCGCTCGTTATTCCCTCATGAGAGAGCATAACCAATATTTAACGGCTATTAATGCCAAAGAGAATTTACCTTACGGGCTCCCATAGGGTTGTATACATTGTCCTATGTATCTCACTCCCACTTTAACAAACACAAATTATACGCGTGGCCATATCTGTTATTGATTTACTGGCACCAGGTGTCCCGATGAAATGCCTGTACTCACTCTCCCTTTCCGCGATATCGCGTTCCTCGACTATACGAACGGAAGTAGAAAGCGAGTGGGAATGAAAGGTGGAGAAAAGGGAGAGCGAGAAATAGTAAGAACACTCGTAATTGTGTATGTCTGTGTGTCAGATATCCATCTAGTTAGAGGAACAACTGGGACAATTTTTGTTCGCTTCAGAGATTTCCTATATGTATATTTCATACATAAAATATTCAATCCTTCAATCTCCCAACACTTTCCAATACATTTTCTTTAACCCATACACACTGATACATACGAACATAGAAAATGTTTTTCAGAGGCCCTTCAATATATCTTTTATGCCAATGTGTCATATTAAATTCTAATCCGTCATCCAGAAGCTTAAACTTGAGCTTATGTATATGTAGACAGACGACGATTACATGTATATACACATTCTAGCCATGATTTATGGGGTTTAGGGATATACAGGGTAATATCCGAAACTGAGAGAAAGATTCAGGTAGGCCAAAGGACACAGACCTCTATTGACATAAATATCAACGTGCAGACGAACGAACGTACACGAGAGCAAGCAAAAATTGTCACATCTGTATTTATATTCCTTTATGGAAAAATGAACAGAAAGAAATATACATATATTTATTTATTGTATGATTTATGCGCTTTGGCTGAAGTTGTCTGCCAAGGTCTATATCGTTTGATGGCTCGTCGTTGTCTGGTATATTCGTTCGTTATCAAATATTTGCCAACATCCATATGATGGATTCGCATGTGGCATATAAACAGTTGGAGCGATGAATGGATATGGGCTGCTTGAAAAAGAGTTCAAATGGCAATTGGTGATTTCAGCACGTCAAGAAGTGGCATGGTAACGATGGAGAAACTCGAAAATAAGTAGAGAAAAAATGGTTTTAGTGATACACTTCGATCAATATGCTTTTTTTGTACTTTTCTCCTCATATTTTCGAATGGAAAAGGTCTCTTCAGTTTTTTCATTTTATTAGTTGAATGTGAACAATATTTTTCTCTCTGAATGAATTCGAACGGGAGAATTCATATGGAAAGATATGTAATTATTCCTAATTCGATGTATAGAGTTTGTTCAGCGTCCAGTAAAAAATATTTATTTTACAAACATGTCTTTTATTCGTTTCGCGAGTCGAAATACAGGAAAATTGTAAAAACATGAGAGAATTTTCACATATTCATCATTCGGTCACGAATTGTCATATTCAAATATAATAAGTAATTATTTCCGAAGTAGCTGAGTGAAAACAATTAATTAAAGTGTATGTACAAACGTCCATGTAAATATCCAAGAGTGTGTTATGACATGGTGTGTGGAATTCAACAGAGCGTTAAATGCCGCGTCGAATTATTAATCAACTCTGCTTCCCCTCTTTAATACGCCCATAAATGTATACTCTTGGGTCATTCATTCAATATTCATCCACTAATCACCGATCTCTTCCATTTTGAATTCCGCAACGTTGATGTATCACCAGGACTTTATATTTCAACTTAAGATAATCCACAGAGGGATTTTTATTCGTACGATGAACAATCGTATGACCACTATATAAAGCGTCCCAGGCCGATATTACTAGACAGACTGTGTCCTACAAAGAGATCGATGCGTCTCGTACTCTTGCCTCTTCACCTCCTCTCTTCATCCCTCATTCTCACTCAGCCACACTCACTGTCCTATACGCTCTTCGTGCGTCCCCAGCCTCTCGTCACCCAGCGCGGGATAAGCTCCGGCCGCCAACCCTTCCGACGTGACTTGAATTAACGATCACAATTAACGCCGCCATCGTTCGTTATCTAGCGTTTGCCATAGTCCCCGACGTCGCGTCACACCAAACCAAAATCGTCTCCGGTCATATATATATATAATTTATAAATCTATAGACACACATATAACTGTCTCATGTATATACATATCCTCGCAAAACTATCGATGATGTGAATGTCAAATATTGAAATTGTTTAAATCCCGGTTTCAATTATTCGAATTATTGTTATTCATTATTCCGTTTCGTCACACAGCTCCCACTTTGATTAATATCAGATTTCTGATAGGTACATTTGATATTTCACACAGTTATAAATACCTACATGTACAAATCAAATATTATATATATGTTATTGTTTATTCATGTTTGTGCATGAATGCAGTAATGAAATTGGTTATCAATTTTCTTGATCAATAGCAGTTATGAATTATGTTGGCATATTCATGATGTGAAAATTGATAGAGTCGACGTTTACCAATATTCCGTTATTCTCTTCATGTAATCATTTACATGTATATAGAAGTATATATTTAGAACACACCCCTGCATCCATACTTCCATCAGTTTCTCTTAACCTCTATAATTAACTCTGTCGTTTCGTATGACTCTATACCCTAAGTCGTTGTCGCCCGGTTGGTCTCTGTTATCGACATGCTTGATTACAAGACTCAAACCATGAGACCTTTTCCATTCCATTCTAATGCATCCGCGGCATTTCGCGTAATTGGCGTGAAATTGAAAGCCGAACGGTTGATTGTGAAGTTCCACTTGAAACGTACTCCAAATAAATCGTGACCTCTATGTCGAATGTCTTTCTCTATCATTTGTACAGTCACTGGTGGTCAAGAGTGTTGGATACCTCACTATCATTCTTTCCGCCATTTGTGTTTGCTATATCGACATATTGTCTGTTCCTACTGATCTCTTCGGTAATTAATTCTGAATAAATATATGAAGTAAATGACAAATGAGAATTCAATTTCGTAAAACTTTACCGATGTGGTTTTGTTAGTTTGCGGAAAATGTAAGAATATTTTTAGCCAGATGACGGAGGCTATTTTGAGTCTGGAAATGTGTCTCTATCTATAGCTAACAACTGAGTAAAAACGTCATTTACAAAATCAGTCGTGGAAAAAATTACATAAGCAACGGTTGGGAAATGGGATGCGAAAAAGTTCTCCATCAAAATCCCATTAATTATTTACACAACAATTATAAACTCCAGTGGTGAAAATTTTCAACGTTTGGTGAATAATATGCAAACTGACGTTGTATCCCATGATGCTTATGGATGTATAAAGTCCGAAATAATTTTTCAATCAGAGAAATGTATAATTCTAAACAAAAATTCAGTTTTTTCTCCTAGATGACACAAGTCTGACTTGAGTAAAATTTCATCACTTTGACTAACCATATCTGGGCACTTGGTCTTTCCATACGTATGTATATTAAATATACACGTACACTCTTGACTCTGCAAGGCAAAGTATGCTCCATTCTCCATACTCCATCTCGTTTGATTCAAACTCGGCTTGACTACTTCACGAATATTTCCCCCATGAATTTCATCCAGTGGAAATTTCCCACTGTGGGATTTTCTCACTGACAAATCGATTCTCGTAACTTTCCACGTCGCTCTCTCACCACAACTGTACTGTATTACATTCCTCTTCTTCGTTCTATATAAATACATATATATATATTCGTTTCGTCTCGTCCCTTGTGCACTGCCTGCCACCCAACCTCCCTCATGGTTGGATCAGTCGTGACAATTCCAAAGTTTTCGACTCCCTCGCTTACGTTCTATACACTCTGTTCGTACACATCAAGCGCCAAAACCCGTTTCTACTCTGTTCTGCAGTAGGAAATGGATTCGATCCACGGAATTCGCCAATTCAATTAAACATCTCGACGCGTGAAATCGTTCGTGATGAGAGAGCACGAGTGGAATTGCGCGCCGAGTCGTAATGCGAGAGTCAGCGTGTTCTCCATGTGCGCCTCACTTCATTCTCCCTATCTATCTATATATTTACTTTCATACAACATCGAGATGTACATATATTATATTCACAAATGTGTTCGATTGTGACTGTATATACACATGATTAAAGTGACGTTTCACTTCGTCTACAGAACTAAATTTTGCTTCAACTCGCCAACAAATTTGAATGTCCAAAATGATTTATGCAATTCCATAAAAATATTCTCCTTCTCTTCACACACTCATCCAAGTTGAGATAATATTTCTTCTTGAATAAATATTTACGTCTGTATCTGGCACAAATTATCGCATGCATTAATGCTTCTGCTGTGTTGTATGAAACATTTGTGCAATTGCAAAACAACAGTTGTGAAGCTGATTCATACTTCATGAGTCATGAACTTAACTAGTAAGTGGTGCAATGTTGATCTTATTATTAGTTCGACGGAAATATATATCTGTTGAACATGAACGGGTATATACAGATGCAACGAGACTGCAAGAAAGTTTGCTAGATAGCATGAATGCATGAGTTGAAGGGTGAAGAACTACTAAATACACATCAGTTTGTTACTATTATGTCATGTTATATATATACCATGTCTATATCTCTGTGTCTATATACATTTCAATGCATTTCTCATGTGGGAGTACCGTAGCAAATGTTGATTCATCGGTCACTTTTTTGTTTTGTCATTCAGACATTGAGAGAAATTGCATTTACTTATTCAGAGGTTTATACGACTGTTTACTAATTCCATTGATAGAACTTCTGCAGAGGGGGATCATCGAGAGTTTATTATTCAATAGTGATATCGGTTTTAATTCATGAGACCGTGTTGGATTATGACTGGGAAACAAGTAAAGTTTCAAAAAGCATGGAACCATCGGGCAAACATGGAAATTTTACATATTTTTCAATCATGCAGACATGTTTGAGTTGTGTATTAATTTATTAGTGTCATTTCAGCGCCGACCAGAGAGAAATATGCTTACGGTGACACAACCGAAATCCGACTGCTTCTTTATCTGCGTGGACATTTTTTCAGTAGTTTAAAAATTTTTAAAGTGAAATATGTTCAAGATGTAATATGACAGCAGTCGTTCACCTTCCATATTTGAGAAATAAATTTTTTCGCATACATAAAATACGTAACAACTATCGTAAAAACATATTCAACCTCCAATTAATTCAAGATAAATTCCAGAGTCAAAATGTTACCATGAGAGCGGTATGGACTGTATTGAGTCACACCAATTCCATTGGGACATTGGCAGGTGAATCGTTTTGATCATGAGTTTGGGGACAGAGAGGACAGAGCGGGAACGGATGGTGCAGTGCTAATTAGCGCTCGCGAACTATACCACATATGTATATATACATATGTGTAGATGGTTGGTTGTAGTCTAGACGTATTACGTATTGGAACATTAATGAGGTGCGGGTGTGCCGCAGAGGGCTGCCAGCATTGCATTCGTATTGGACAGATGCAAATGGTTTACACCATGATCTTGGTATAGGTCGTGATGCCGGTTTTAGACTGCATCGACATGTATGGTTCCCCATGAGCCAATCACAATGCCCCCCCGCAGTACACCTGGCGCTATTGTACATCACCACCGGCAAGTCACTTAGTATGGTAATTTCGTAATTTGTTTCCCATTGTACATATCCTATGATGTCGCACAGTCGATCGATTTCCCATTGGTGCGCACATGCGTGAAATTACCACCGATACTACTGCACGAATAATATATACACCAGAGGGTGAATGTGAAGCTGTTTATTTTCTTTAAATATAGATGTATGTAGATAAATATGCGGGTACCACTGTTGATTTTTCATCGCCTTAATTAAAATGCACAAAGGTAAAAAAATTTCATGAATTTTCCATTCACAATTACTGTGTGGTAGCGAAATATAAATTGAGTAAAATATTACACAGGAGGTTATAAAAGTTTATTTTATGAATAGACTGTGGGATAAATATTTGTGGACTGGCCGGAATGCGGGGAGCAATTGGAAATAGAAGAAGTGAATTGAAGGAATAGATGAGTAGTCTTTGGTATAATATTTCACGTATTCGAAGTCTAATTGTAGAGTAGAAACAAGAGTATTTCATTTTTATTTTTCTACCCGAGATTAACTTCTATTGTGAGAAGAAAAATCGAGCGGTTGAACTGAGTAAACATGAATTGAATGTCAGGAATGAGAGAATGAAATAGCTACTGAAGTAGAACTAAAGTGATGGGATAAAGGATTATTAGAAACCGCTGCTAAAAATGATGTTTCAATGACACTTTATGATAAATGTACATAGGTTCAATAATTTTAATGAGCATTTCAGTATGTTGCACGATTTTTTGTACGGTAAATTCATCGCTCTTGTCTCACTCAAAAAGATGTCAATGAAACAAAAAGGAAATATAAGGTCTTGAAAAATAGTGAGCAATCAAATCGGATTGGAAACTTGGAGAAGTAGCGATATGAAAGTACGTGAGTCGTCATTCCAACTTGATAAATATTTCATGATTCCACTGAGTCGCTCATAATTCCCAGATATCAGCAGTCAATCTTCTTGTAATGACGTGGTCTTTTACTTTGAAGTTTTTCCTCCGCTCTTATAATTGGCAAGATTTTTCCGACAAATATAGAGAAGACCATACTGAACAATGTCAATTGCATTCTCCTGATTTTCAGGCAACTGAGCCATCGCGGGCAATTAACTGTCGATCGTTTTGCTCTAAAAATGTTAGAGACGGAGAAGCGAGTTCCCAACGTGTGGTAAATCCCTGCTAATTGCCTCGGACAACGATATCAGCTCTCTAGGGGTTGTGTTTTCTTTCATCCTCATCTGTCGTATTTCTCTCACCCTCCTCCGATTTATCACCCCGCACATTCTCTCTTGCCTATCCGACCAACTACCCTTACACTTTCTCCAGCACTTTCACAAATCCACCGATGGTCTACCCATTATATACTATCGTTCTTTCTAGATAACTCTATATGTGTTTGTCCACATCTACACTCATTTATCTATGTAGTCACAAGTTTGTTCATACATTTCATGACGAAGGCATCAGATTATTCGCATTTCTCTTTTCTAATTAAACCACGAATATATTCGGAACTATTTTAAGCATCGGCTAATTAATAATTATTGTCATGATTGTAGAATCAGAGCGGTATAACCATTGAATTCCCAAATTGCTTCAACGGAATGAAAGTCTGTTGTCATTATTGCTCTGGTGCGTTTTTGACTCGAGTATTTTTTTTTCCATAATTATTTCTTCGGGGAACAATCACCCCGAACTCGGAATTTATTCCCAGCCTTTTATTCGATGATGGAAATACTTGAAATAATTTTACACGCATAATTGTAAGATAAAGTGAATTCAAATCGTCATGTCTTCTCTCCTACGTTTTCCCCTACACCCTATGTCTTTATTATCGCTCACTTTTCCCTCATCTACTATATACGCAGAATCTCCCCTCACGACTTGGATAAGCAGTGCCTTGTCTGATGAGTGCGGGGCGTATAAAAGCGCAAGAAATGTAGAAGAGTATCTTCCCAGCTAGTGAATCCTTGTCAAGCCGAACTAATTTTGGTAAGGCCTTATTTCTCGTAATTTTCCATTCGTTGCTTCCCGTTACTGCCTCACGCCCGCGCTACCGCCATAGACATCTTGAGCTCTCGAAAAAACAAAGCAACGGGAAATGGCGATGTCTGTTCTTTTGTTGGCGTGTGCGAGGGAGAAAAAGTGGAATGAGGAAGAGATCTAACGTCACTTGCGTTGTCTTTTCATACAATACTAAAAGCACGAGCGAGTAAAAGTTCAATGGTCAAAATGCGGTCATGAGAATATAAGGAAAAGAAAAGTAAGATTGAAAAAGGTATGGATGTATATACATAGGTATAAAATGCCTTTTTGCGGTTAGTTGACAATACCAAAGTCAAGGAAATGAGTGGAACAACACCGGAGTAGTCAGGCAGACATACGAATAAAAACGTGTGGAACAATAAGGCTTTCCCGGAAATAGGAGATGAAGCACACAAGACAGTGAAACGAGGAATTTACTATACACAAAGGCTATAATAGCCTTCGCGTGAGTTGGGATAAAAGGAAGCCAAGACACGATCACAAGAGCGCAAGAGAGACAGTAAAAGGCAAGATAAGAATGACTTCCTGCAATCAAGCGATTTTCATCTCGTCTTTTAGTTGTTTTTCGACCAAGCATCAGTGAAGCACTGAGAGAAAATTGACAAAAAAATAGAGTAAATGAAAAATAAAGCGAAGAAAATGTTCTGTTATATACGCAAAGGCGTTATCTTGGCGTGCTCGCGGACATAATTCCTCATTAACTCTGCTTAGCAGTGGTTATCTGAGGCGAGCACGCGTGGAATTGCAACGACAGAGATAGGGAAAAGGAGAAAGCGAGCTCAGAGCTTGATAAAAGAGAAGAGAGTTAGATAGGGAGACAGTGGAGCCTACTAGACTACATCCAAAGAGTACTCTTCGTCTCTCAACTGGATTATATTCCTATAGTGTCATCTCTTTTTATTCTGTATATTCATCCCCCTATGGACTCTTATACACAAACTTCTCTCATGGTCTCTCCATATATACCTTGAAAGACCCACACATGTGCGCTCATCGCGCTTTCTGAGAGCTTTTCTTCGATGTGTCGTCAAGTTTCAGGGCTCCGAAAGTACATTTATCGTAACTTTGCAGTATGTATAAGCTTCAATACACATCTAGAGTACATATATGTATTGTGCCATGAAGTCTTTGTCATCCCCTCGACCTTTCGTTTAGTATAAGTCCTATGTCCCCTATATCAAATGTTGATAAAGCTAAATTCCAATTTTCGATATACAAAAGGGGGAATATTATTTGTTGAATTGCTCCTTCTATTCATATAATACGATGAAGATATTTCGAAGGAACATTATTTTCCTATTTGTGTATCATTGTTGGCGATGATGAATAATTTCTTTGTGAGATAATATGAGGGGGTTGAATGTGATTCTCATTGCTGGCTTTGCAAAGTTGTTTTCGGGGTTGAACTTAAGCGATGGAGAGACGATTTTGTATGGTGCATTAATATGATTTATTTTATCTCATATAAACTATCGAATTTTTTTTTTCTCCGTGGGAAGTTTTCAGTTGAAAATCGAAAGAATTGACTTAGTGGAAAATGAAGATATATATATAATTTCCACTCAACTGGATTATAGTTCAATGTGTGTAATTCAATATTTTTTTTGGTCATCACGGTTTCGAGGGTTCATGGAGATTGATGACTGTGTGGAGATATAATGAAGGAATATGCGATACGGAGAATGAATCTCTAGAAGAACTGTTTAGATTGAGAAATATTTGGAAGAAATTTCGATCCGGTCCTTTTGTGGTTGAAACGTTCGTGGTATGATTGCAATCCAAACAATTTCTTCCCTATTCGTTTTCTCCCTTTGGTAACCCAATGTTTTAATACCCACTGGAAAAAATTCCTCAAGATACATTTTTACTCTTGCGCAGTCCATTAATTCTGACAGTGAGTAGTTGCATCAATTCATCCGTGACTTATCGACAAAAAGCTCACTCTGCAAGTGCTCATCAACACGTCTGTGTCTACCTCTGCCATTTCTGGAATTTTTTTTGTGACAAAGTATATCCATGAATTATATGTACATTTTTATGCGCCAGTTCCTTTGAGTTGGTGAAGTTTCCCGCACAATCCCAACCATTTTCATAATATAATAATAATATATGAAAATTTAATCGTGTCGCGCGCGGCTTCTTTCGCTTCTCATAAATATTCATTGTACGGAAGGTGAATTTATAATCCATAAATCCCCAAGCAAAATAGAAGAATGGAAAGAAACTGTAAAATCAATATTGTTGCATTCTCGTGGGCATTGCGAGACACAATTGAATGAGAAAAAATGCCACTGGTGGCAAATTAATTTTTTCCTCACAGTGCTGAATCAAATTTGAGATAATTCAATAATTCCACCATTGTGACTTTCAATTATCATTAATATATATCTGTTAGATGCTGCAATAAATCGTTGCCAAGTTTATTTATATACACTTGAATTATTTTTTTGCTGATGGAAATAATGTGATTTTCATGAGGGATCGTTCAATCAATGAATGAATAAAATAAAACTCAATTTAAGGGCTGTGACTAATGGTAAAGTAGCAGGTGCGGTGTCTGATTGCTTTTATATATACTTTCATTATGAACACGTATCCCTGCCCATTTCGTGAACATTTCCCTCCACTTTGTGACTAAATGGTTGAGAAAAAGAAGAACGAAAGAAATAAAGTATGAGCGTCTCATTTTAGCATGGGGAGAAGAGTCGCATAGGCGGAGAAATAAATTTTCAAATGGCTCGTTGAGATTAATTAAACTCTAGAGGGGTTTCTATATCGATTACGCAGCAGTCGGTAAAGTGAGAGAGAGTGGTAGCGAGAGTGTGAGATGCAACGGAAGTACGCATGATGCGCGAGGGAGTGAGAGAATTGAATTAAATTGCGTCTATCTAATCGCTCCACTCGATCCCAGCTAAACTCAATTGTGTGTGTGATATTTGCGCGCAGCCTGAAAAAATTCATTGTCGTGATAATAATTGAATGGACCATACATATAGTAAACAAAGCCTTTTTTTTATTCTGTTCACTACCAATCCCCGGAAAAAAATTTCAGTCATTATTAACCGCTCATTTTTTACACCATAAATAAAGTTTTTAATTAACTCTCAGTGTGAGGAAAATGATGAAAAAGAGAGGAAATGAAATAATCATAATAAGAAAAAGAAGAAATGTGGTCGCTCGGTCAACGGCACTTTTAATCCCATGCTAAATAATTTACGATTTTATTAAATTTCATTGCCCGGATTTTACAAAAGTTCATGATGAAAGATTCACTCATTTTCTCCTTTATATGGAAATGTTATTCGATCCAATTCATGGAAAACATTATTTTGGTATTCATTTTTACGTTTATTCATTTCTCATTCTTCTTCTATGCCAACTTTTTTCCAATTTCGATAACGGGAGAAGAATTATTTCGAGTAGTTGAAGGGTAATAATTATTGATGCCATCTCAAACATACATACGATAGTAAAAAATTCATACGAAAGAATTAGTGTGAGTCCGTATGAAATAAAAAGCCGGGAATTCCAACGGATTGAAAAATAACGATGACACTCTCTCCAACGATGAACATAGTACAGTATTGAACAAATTTTTTTTTCAGTCTAATTCCAACGACCGAGGTAGCATCAAACCGATTGAACATGAGGTAACGATCATTAGCGAAGCATTACTCGATGCAGGAAAAAATACGTGAACTAACGAACGTCCAATGGTAATATCCATACCCTCTGGATGTAAAGCCGACTGAAAATTGAAAAAGCATCATTTTATAAAAATTTGTTTGCTCTGAAGCAAGTGCGAGGGACTCGACCACGAACGGTTTGTGCCATTATACCAAATATGAGTAACGTGAGCGGGACGCGAGCACACGCCGTCGGGTAACGAGCGTCGGAGTGCTTTAATGAGCAGACAAGTTCTATCTGCCGGCGGCAATGACAGTAGTATTCTCCTTGCTGTATGTATACACAAACAATAGAAAGTGCGGTATCTACAGAATTCATTCATTGAATTTGAAATTAGACAAAAATGACAATCCAACATGTGCACAATGTCCCGGGCGAATTTTTATTCCCTTTGTTTCAACACACACATCTTCCTTTTTACCTTGCGCTTTTCCAACCGCGAATTTGCTAGCAAAACGAAAAAAAATTCCGAGAAAAAAAGAAGATGAGTGAAACAATGACACTAGCTCTCTCGTTCTAACGCTCTCACACTCATCTCCAACATTTCCTCTTTATTTTTCTTTGTATATTATCTGACTCTATTTTTACACACACACTCTATATATCTATAGAATATACAAGGTGGTTAATTAGAGGGTATATTGTAAACGTGGTGAAGAATTCTGAATAAAAATAAACAAAAGCAACCAAACAACAGGGGTGAATGTGTATATACAATGAATATATAAATGCAGTTGTGTATATAGCTACACGTGCATGTAACATGAGAAAATCCGCTTACAAATGTAATTGCTATAGTTTTTACTGTTTTAGTGGCGGAGGAAAAGAGTTTGGTACGACTGCGGTAGATTTTTAGTTGGAATGAAGACGAGCGAATGAATGAACGGTGTAAAATATAAAAACAAAAGAATTTGAACGGTGGAAAAAATAAATGAAATGATTACGCAATAGGTATTTATGTGTTATACACAGAGCTTTTAACCGCGACCAGGATAGACGCCAGAGATTTTCTTATCTCGCTTTTAAAGGGTATGTATATATTGTACAGTTTCCATGAGCAAGTCAAGAGAAATGTTGCGCGCCCCCTCGTCGCGGAGTATTGCAGTGTGGCTCTTTGTAAAACTTTTAGCCCACCATGCTCACGCGCAGACTAATTAATGCAAAGAAATAAAACGTGGCTATAAATGTTGAAGATGGAAGTGTGTGGTAGTGGGTAAAAAGGCACTGCGCACCACCAATTACCGAGCTGCCGTTTAATTTTCGACATCTGAGAGGATTCTTTTGTTTTGGTATGAGTGTGTATGTGTAGTAAAATAAGAGTGAACCTCAGGAGTGTCTGGATATTAGCATTACGCTTCCATCTCATTAGATGGTGGGTTTTATCGCATTTTCTTCACTTTCTTCTTCACTATTGAGATACGAGAAAAAGTCGTTTCACGTTTAAACAGAATATTTTTTTCTTTATTAATACAATGTCATTGTGAAGTAGTTTACATAGCAGTCAAGATTGATCAGATATTTTCCCTGGGTGACAATCATGGAACTTTATTGGTAGTTCAATTATAACTTTTCCAAGTGCAGAATTGTCTTCAACTGATTTATTTGCGTTTTCTCGAGAAAAAAAAACAACATTTGATGGATTGGGTGTGTACCAGTTCAAAGATACGAACTGTCTTCATCCAATAGTGAATCTGTCGCTTCGGATTGTGCCAAAGGGTTGTTAGAGTTTGATGGATTGACTGAAAACCGATCGAATTTATAAAATTTCATATTTTGCGTCGAGAATACCAAGGAAAATGAAAAGGTGCAGTGTCAATAATCAGGGATAACTTCAAATCCATACTGATGCATAGTTACCAACTAAAATTTGCCGTCGACGACGTCTCATTATAAAGAAAATGAGGATGCCACTTCCGGTGAGCAAAATTATGATGACAATCGTAGCGGCTATTCCACCGTAAATGCGATTGCTCCTCTGTAGATCCATAGTATTACACCACGTCTCTGAAAGTTATCGAAAGTTCAACATTAATTAAGCAAATTGCATCGGAAAGTTATTATCGAACACTCATTCATTTCACTATTTTTTATATTTGATTCACTTCCTTTCTTTCTTAACGACTCCTATTTCATTACCGATAATGACAATGGAAGTCTGAGTATAATCCGATCGTATTCCTTTTGAATAGTCACTTCGGAAAAATAAAATAATACAATAGAAAAAAATATTTTGCTGCGAAACAAGAATAAAACTTCGATAAACACATTCTTGGTGTTTTTATTTCATTTTTTTTCTCTTATCCTCTGGGTTTTTCCAAGTTCGATTGTTATCAGTCAATAAAACAGCTGCGAAATAACATCAGTTGATGGTGTATTGTAGTGTCATGAAGAGAAAAATCGAAGAGTATTTGATGAGTTACGCACCGGAATTCACGAAGCAAACAAATGTACTATCCGAAATGTATTGCTTTTCGTCAGTATTGAGGCGGAAGCATCCTGTAGTGTCATTGCTGTTATCCAGAACACACTTTTCGCTGCACGTTGGTCCGTGCCAGTTTACTGCCTGCAGACTCCCAACGGTGTCGTTTGTCCCATTTCTATCGGCAATCCTGCGGAAACGGGGCAAGGCGCTGGATAATTTTATCGTTTTGCCAGTCGTGAGAGTTTCATCGGTATGTCTATCTATACGTACATACCTTTCATACATACATATATCTATGTTAGTGTGCAGAGGGGAGTTAAAATCGATGGTGCAACGGTGGCACATCACGATGCGCTACCGTGCACCGCGCTTTATGACCCTCGTAAATACCTACTGCCATCTTCATTCATTCCTTTTTTTTCTCCATTTTTTCATTTTATCTTCCTGTTTTTTTTTTTTATTATTTGAACGCGTACCGATACGACAATGACTTTATAAACGCATCCAACCGACTACAATCAATGTTTACGAAGCGATCGCGTTGTTATATATTCAAAGTAGATATAAAAATATGCACTTTTCATGTAATATTATCATCTCATTGAACTTTCTCCAAGCACACAAACAATTTAACTGAATTTAATGTCTAATATATATAAATGGGTCAACGAATAAAATGAATTATTCAATGTTCGTTGTTATCGCGGAATGCGATTTCAATGCGCATTCCGAATGCAGTAAGAAAAAAAATACATATTTTTGAAAGACCGTTCCATAAATTTTATCCAGTAAAAATTTTTATGACGATAAATTTTATTCAAGCGAATAAATTTCACAAAAATATTTCTGAGCCTTGAACATTCACTTTCATTCATTTTATTCTTCCTCATTCCTTCTCATTCACACACTTTCCTGACTCTCCCTTTATTTATTTTCCATTCTGAGTCTACGTAATGCAAAATGTGTCATGAAATAGAAAACATAAACTCACCATTGAAGTAAATCTTCGTCACCCGCATTGCGGATGATTCCACATAGCGAGACAACATCACAATTCTCACCGGTCCAACCGTAAAAACAATCACAAGTACGATTTTCAATGTTACAAATCCCATGAATGCCACAATCATTGTTGCAAGGACTGATACAGCCATTTTGATGTTGAAATTCATCGGACGATGATGTTCCATTTTCGTGATGAACGTAACCAACATGACATTGGCATTCATTTGGTCCGATACAATCACCATGACCGCAACCTCCATTGCAAACAGGAATACACAAACTCCGATTGCTACCCTGCATTGTATAACCTTGATTGCATTCACATCTATTGGGTGATAAACATTCACCATTGATACAATTGAATTCACAGTATGGCTGACACATATCACCAATTGGATCATTACTTGTTATATAGCCAACATTACAATTACATTGACCAGATGCAAAACAATTTCCAAATTCACATTTACCATCACAACTTGGCACACAATTATTTTCAGTGTTTTTTTCATATCCATAATTACAGGTGCAGATATTCGGTGATGTACAAGTACCATTCTCACAATTTGATTCACAATACGGTTTACACATACTCGAAGTGTCATCAGAAATAAGTGGATTTACTGATTCATAACCCGGATCACATATACATCGGTTTTCCGCATCACAAGTTCCATTGAAACAGCGAACATCGCACATTGGCACACATTCCTTATTATTATTTTGCGCAAATCCAAATTTGCACAAACATAACTCAGGTAAGATACAAATTCCATTATCACAATTTTCACATACTGGATCACATTTGTTCTTATCATGTGAGCTAGGCTGAAATCGATCGTTACACGTGCATACATCAGGTGCAGTGCAATTACCGTGTCTACAGCCATAAATTCCACATATTGGCTCGCAAGTGAATGCATCATCTGTGTCCATAACATAACCAGTATTGCACTGACACGAATTTGGAAATGCACAAAATCCGTTGACACATTCTCTATCACAAATTGGTTTGCAGAAATATGAATCAGTAAGTGGATTTATCTTTTCATAGCCATAATGACAATCACAATAATTGGGTGCGATACACGTTGAATAATTGTGACATGGTGGGTCACAGAAGGGAGCGCAATAATCCATATTATTATGATCTTTCAATAATGACCAGCCAATACTACAGGAACAAATGTTGGGTGACAAACATTCACCACGATGTCCACATGGCGGTTCGCAAATCGGCTCGCAATGTTGTGAAATGACTTCGTTTGTATTGTTGTCACGACGAATAATCATTTCATAACCTTTTGAACATTCACAATGATTTGGTGAAGCGCAAATGGATTTTTTAGGACAAGCTACTTCACAAATTGGTTCACACACACTTGGAACACCATCAGTTAATGGATCATCATTTGGAAATTTGAATCCTGGTAGACATTTGCATATTTCTGGTGCTGTACATGTACTATTTTCACCACAAGGTAGAGAACACAGCGGTTCGCAGGTAATTGTCGAGCCCAATGTCACCTGTGCCTTGACATAGCCATGTTCACAGGCACAAATAGAAGGAGCAATGCAACTGCTGTGAGCGCTACATGGTGATAAACAAATTGGATGGCATGTCACGACTGATGTTTCTGATAATACTTCAGTCACATTAGATTGATACCCATCTTCACATTCACACTTATTCGGTGAATGACAATAACTATTTGGTTTACAGAAAAAATTGCATTGTGGCGAGCAGGTATAACGATCTGCAGATACCATGTAACCAGTATCGCATGTGCAAGTGTCTGGTGCTGTGCATTTGCCTTTGATACATTCATTGATACAGACAGGTACACATCTTTGACCATGATGATTGTCTGAGAGTGAATAACCCACATCGCAAGAACAATGTTGAGGACGTATGCACAAACCGTGCTCGCAGTTCCCATCACATATTGGTTGACATGTGTTTCCTATTGGTTGATAACCAACGCAGCACTTTTCTTCAGTGTGCCATTCAGTGTGATACTGAATTCCATATTGCATGGAAAGAATTATAATGAATAAAAGATTTGAATAGAAATAGCAATTGAGTATTTCAAAAGAGTTTCAGAATTTACCTCCCATCGATAGTTGTATCGTGAAAGAGTCCTCCAGAAAACAAGAATCTTTTTCCTATATGTCTCGATATATGGTACAAGTCTTGAAACCTTTTTACTGCAATCAACTGATTGAATAAAAACTGATACAATGGATAAGTGTGAGAAGAAACGATAATTTGTGTTATTGAGTAACAAATTTACCTGACTACGTTATGACAAACTGAGGAACCATCCCAATCGTTCAGCATTTTATTCAGTACAGGAACACATTGTGAAATTAGAATAATCCCTAACAAAAATGATGGCAGACCCATGGTGTTACTTTGAACACTGCTCATTCCTGACTTATGGATGGAAAATAGATTGGAAATTATCGTGTCATATGGTAGGAAAGACTGACATTCAACTGTCCACTAGTTCTGAATATCACTATCAACACAAACGGATGCAGGCGCGTATCACGCTTGGACTCATATCTCTCAGTCATGTTTACAATTTTATATGCTGAAGAATCACAATCCATTTATCACAATGACAATAGTGATAAAAATGAGTAAAATACTGTCTATTATTCTCCCATTTCCTCTTTTCCTCTTGAAGTTCTGTTGAATTTTGAAAATAAGCGAAGAATACAATTGGATGGTTTACAGTTGTGAGATTAATGGTGAATGTTTGTCAAGAATGATTGTTTTCTATGTCACGTTTATATATATGAAAGTACGTCCTGAGTACAGCAGTATATATAAATATATATGTTGGTGTGTGTATATGTTTGACTTGAGTCTTAATAAAGGAATGTCGTGTAATAACACACGAGAAATGTCGAGTGCATCTGTCTCATTCCGCGTTTTAATACGAATTGGAACATTGTTACGGTGAGTTGGAGGTTGGACATATCGAAATTTTTGAAATTAATTGAAATTCCTCTGCTATATATATATTTCAATATGAAACTTCCTTCACTGGAACAAATGATCAATTGTTACTGCTGGAAATGATGTTGCGGGCGATTTCATTTACGCAATTGCCGGTACATTCAGTATCAGAGTTCATTCATAAATTCAGTATTATAAATCAATGTTATTATTTGTGGTGGAGTTGAATAATGCTTTCATGAAATTATGATTTTTATGATAATCATAAAAATTTCTTGACTGGAGGAAATGAATCTTAACTTTAAATGAATTATTTTTGTTTTCATTTCTAAAGAAGTTGGACATTGAATAAAGCCATGAAAACTAGCTTCAGAAGAACAGGGTTGACAATTATTCTTCTCAGGTAAAAGAGCTTTCTGTTGGCAACATTTCCTGATTTGAAGAACAATGCCTGTAGGAGCATTGTATTAATTACAAGTCATTGCTACACAGTGGAAAAGAAGCTTTTTGCATATTCTTGGTTCTTTATACCTTTCACCACTGTTATGGGTAGGTAACGTTATAAATGGATGAGAAGAAGAGCGAGCTGGGGTACAATGGGTAGTAAGAAAAACAGGAAGTGGATTTGTCGAGCACAATTCCCTGCCAGCAATATACAATGATAGTAAAAATGTATTCAATATTTCATTTGCTTTGTATGAGGAAATAATAATATGAGTATTGAAATCGCAAGAAAAACACATCAATCATGTACTTATATTGCGATTTCAGGAATTCCTGTTGATGTAACCAAATCTGTTCCACGACTTTTTTTATATATTTGTTTGTCGTCGTATCTGTATTAAAAATGTAGTTGAGAATTTCTGGAGTTTTGTCGACGCGCATTTTCATTATATCATCTACTGTTACCGTCTCTCTTATTTTGTTTCTGTGTTTGTCACTCTCTCCTTGAACTCGAGTTAACTCAAATATAGAGAACGATGGATGAGTGCCAGTAGACACTACTTCGACACACTAATGAACCTCTCGTTTGGCTGACAAACGAAGGAGTGTGAACGTGTGTCCTGTTAAATTTTATTTTCTAGTGGTGAAGTTGCATGAAATAAAATGTTTTACAGTATCACAAATTCATTCTTTGGCGCTGTGTAGACATTAAATAATATGATCAATTTCAATGTAGTTCGATGAGTTTATTCAGGCCAAGTTTCATCTTGATATGAAAAAAATGTAAAATAAGAAATAAAATCTCTGGTAAATTGTATGAGTGTTGACTCATTCTAAAGTGTTGAAAGAGCATGAGTGTTTCATCTCAATATTTAACAACCAATGACAGATTAAACATAGAGCTGAAAAGTAGAGAGTCGTCAAAGAAAGATGGAGGTTGAGGGAGGAATAATTGAATTCGAGAAGTCCCCGTCTGAACTTAGTCGCGATTCCGATGTGACAGAATGAGGAAGGTAGACAGATAGAGAAAGTATTGACAGAAACTTTTCAAGAGTTGGATATCAAAATAAAATGAAGTGGAGAAATTCATTTCACAGGTATGGTACACTGCCAATACGAAAGGTAATTTATTTAATTGATTATGATCATTTGCTTGATTATTCCATCGTCTTTCCTATTTTTTTTTCCTCATTCTTTCAAGGATGATTGTGCTTATGTCTGGTCAATCCCACCCCAAAATCGCTGTGATTGGGTGCAACAAAATGAAGATTGCGATTTGGATGCCCATGTTCAGTATGCAGATTTATTATTCTGTACATTTGGTACGGAAAGTACAGCTCGGTTTGCTATCGGCCTTTGTTCGTTTATCCTGTGGCTTTTGTACCTGTTTCTCACGTTGGCCACAACATCCGACAACTTGTACGAGAAACTTCTGCATTTTATTTATTCTTTTTACGTGCTCTATTTCTCAGTGGTCGTTTGCTATACTCGGATATTGTATGAATAGAGATGTACCTCAAGGCAGAAAAGAACAGTATATTATGTTGCTTTGAAGAATTTTTGTGATAACTGACAAAGTTGGAAAATCTTCATGCAACTTCAACATTTTTTTTATATTCCATGCTTTAAAGATTTTCACATTTAACTCGAACAATTGCTGTTTTTCTGCAGTATTTTATCCATCATTCTATCAATGATATTCAACAACAAATTATTCACAACACATGAAAAATAATATTTTCACTTTATATTTGTTCACAGTTTTTGCCCATCGTTATCAATTATTGCCGGTGTATTTCGTTTATCAGAAAATATCGCTGGTGTGACAATTTTAGCATTTGGAAATGGTGCACCGGATATATTCACTTCTCTCGTTGCTGACGGAGGGGATGAAAAAGTTATAATGTTCACCGAGCTCATAGGCGCTGGAATATTTGTCACTGCTATTATAGCTGGTTCAGTGGCAATTTTTGCACCATTTCGTGTGCCACCCAAACCATTTATGCGTGATTGTTGCTTTTATACATTTGCAGTTAGTTGGATTGCGTATGTGACTGGTGATAATGTTGTTCATTTGTGGGAGGGTCTCAGTTAAGTTCTTTATGAATATTCATGCGTAATTGTATAATAATTTTTTTTAAACCATTCCATTACAATTTCAGGTATTATCGCAATTTATTTCATTTTTATTGCGGCTGTGGTGGCAATGCAATGCTACGACAACTTCATGGCCAAACTAAAAAGTTAAACAACAATTAGTAAAGCAAATTTTTTCGTAGCCCATCCAACTAAAATAATTATATAACTCGTAAAAACTACATCAACGAGGTTTTTTAATTTCTTTTATGTCCAGTACAAATTTCAAAAGCAGAAGATGGTAAAGTGTCACGTTCATCTGACGAGAGAGATTCTGTTTCACTAACACGAAGTTCATTAAAACCTGGGTCATTCAGTGTTCTCGCTAAATTAGGCAAGGAACAGTTCTATCGAAATAAAGAACAAAGTCAACTGCTTTTGAAGACAGTTCTCTGTTATTTCATACTTCCTCTCTGAACAAATTGAATACAGATGTTGCAATTGCGACAGAAAAAGCCAACGTCCAAGTGAGAGGTGAAGGAATTCAAATTGCAGAGAGTAACGACCGGTCAAGTGAACTGTATGGAAATCGTCCTGAAGGGCTCTACGAAGAATTGCTCTATGATATAAATCCCATTAATGGAGATGAGTGGCGAAAGTCAGGCACCTTCATTAGAGTAGTCATGGTTGTACGTGCACCAGTGATGTTGTTGCTGCAGTTGTTAGTGCCTGTGGTGAACGAGACTGCGGTGAAGCGTGGTTGGTCCAAGTTACTCAATTGCATACAACTCTGTCTAACACCAACTCTGGCAACAATTTTATTGGGCAGTGAGTATATACGTCCACATTTCTCTTCCGAATAAATGTCTAATGAGCACGAAATGTGTGATACATAAATTTATATTTAATTGACTTGGGCGAATGCATTCCAGTCCATCGCACGAGTATTGGACCAGTGCCATTGCTCCTCATTGTCTTATTCTTCACTGCAATCATATCGATCACTGTTTTCAATATAACCGATCGGGAACGTCCGCCAAAGTATCACAATGTGAGTAAAAAAACTAAAATTAAGTAGGGAATATTGGATAGAAAGTATTTTTTCTTTACCACAAATTCCACTTTCAGATTTTCGCTTTTCTCGGATTTTTGGATGCCATGTTAGTGGTATGGGTGGTTGCAACTGAAGTTATGTCATTACTACAATGCATTGGTTTTGCCAGTGGTATTTCCGACGCTATGCTCGGTATAACGTTGCTCGCTTGGGGCAACAGTGTTGGTGGTGAGACCCTTTTTTTCTCTCATAATATGAGACGAAAATCAATGAATAAATACTTTCACCGAAATGTAATATTTCCTCATCCATGCAAGGATCGAATGTGAATTCAAATAGGATCAATATCCCATCAGAATTTATGTTCTCTTATTTGTTGAAAAAAGCAAAATGAAGTAACATTAAGTAGATGAATATAATTAGATTTTGATGGGGGGATGAAGATAAAACCCAGGTAATACCGGATGGAATTAATTTATTCGTGATTAAAAAGATTATCATCGGATAATAGTTGAATGGACGTGAGATGTGAAGCAAAAGCTAAATAAGATTACTACGCCACAGTGAAATTCACTTTGATCAGTTTCAAATGTATAAGCTCTCTCTTTGGAAAGTAAAGAGATGATATCATGAGGATGCCTTCGCATGATGATGTAAATATAGTCTCACAACCCTTTTCAGATCTCATCTCTAATGTGGCGATAGCACGTCAGGGATATCCACGCATGGGTTATTCAGCATGCTTCGGTGGTCCAATGTTTAACACTCTACTCGGTTTGGGATTGACCTGGACTATCGCTGCCGCTCGTCAACCGGATTATCGAGCGATAATCAGAACGAGCAGTATGATGGACGGTTGCCTGGCTTTCCTCCTCTGTTCTCTCGCAAGTTCAGCCATTTACCTCAATATTATGAGCTTTCTTGCGCGTCGCAGCTATGGCTTTTTGCTCTATTCCATTTACTTCGTATTTATCTTCATAAACTTTCTCAGCGAAATACACGTCATTCATCCTCTTGGGACGGATCACAGAGAGTAATTATATAGAGAAATTACGAAATGAGTAAAGCTGCTTTTTCTAATAAAATTAAAATAATCGCCGTAAAATTTTATAACCATGAAGATATTTCTCGATTATTTCGCATTCCTAAAATATTTCATTCGTTATTGTATATAAATACATAAATGTATATGTGAAGAACGTGCGGTATTACCTTTTTTTCCTTCGAAATTTACAAAGCGAGATGGCAGAGAAACGAATTTATTCAGGCATTTCCATTTAATGCAGAATTTATTACAATAAGAATGAAGTTGAAATAAAATCAGAAAATCTTTTTCTTGTCTTTTCGTCAACCCCTCATTCTTCTGTATACCTCCATCTTCAACACGAGCGCAACTTTTGTGTGCTTTTCGCAGTACTCATTGTTTTATTCAACCTCAAGTCTGTCTCATGCGTCGGTCTTCCCTTCACCGTTATGTTCGCTCGCTTGTCCCACTCATACTGTCACCCGCGTATTTCGCCCTCCTAATTTTCACTGTCATGACTATGTCTATGCATTATTTATTGGAGGGATAAGAATGGAAGGTGGTGGACATGAATTCACTATTCGCATATATATCTGACTATTTCTATCTTCCGTGACAATTGTCGTAGCGCTTTTATTTTTCTCTTCTTTCATTCTTTGCTTTTCATTTATATCTCTCATACCTTTCCCTCTGTACACCTCACTTCGTTATACGAGATCTATTGATTCACTCGTATTGTATTATTCTGAGAATATTTCCCTCCTTTTTTTCTTTCTTTCATGTCCATGATAGGCGAAAATATTTTATTCATAACTGTGTTAATATATTGTATAGCATTTGGCACGCGATAGGCAATTTTAATAAAGTTAGACGGTTATCGTAATCATTATTAATGTTGTACTATTGTTGAGTTGGCAACGAGCTGAAAAAAAATTAATAGAATGAAAAAAAATCTTTCAATATCCTCCTTTTGTTATATCGAACAAAAGTAACGCATGTCGCACGTTTGTACAATGTTAACTTTTTTTTCTACGCGTAGAATTCCCATAGTCCAACATGTGACGAAGCATAAATGGTTATTTTACGATATTGAATGGTCTTTTATTTGATTTTTTCTCACTCCCTCACACTCTGTTACCCGCTCGTTTCAATTAATCCGACATTGGGGGACCGATTATTGCACGTTATATCGATATGACGCCAAGTGCCAGCTGGCAAATCTGCAATTTATGCTCCATCAAATTTGACGAGAGTAATTACTGTGAATAATTGTAGTGGAATGATGATACATATATACACACACATATATGAATTTCTGATTTTAATTGAACAAGCTCATTCACATCTTCAATATTATCAATATTAACTATAGACATTATCGATTGTTTATTCAACTATTTAAATTGTTGACGGAGTTTTTGTTACCATCGAAGGAATTTTACTGAATAAATATGGAAAATTCGGAGTATGAATGTATACTGGTGGATAATATTAAAGTTGAAACGAGTGGGTGCTTGTTCGCATACGTTTTTGAATATTTGTGTCAACGTGTATTGTGTGTAAAATTCCTAACGCGGAAGATTGCGTTCCGACCTTATGCCGTCTGTGTGTACGTGTATGAGTACAGCAAAGAATTGTGTCGCCAAAATATATGAATGTTGAATATTTGGGGTGTAAGCCACCCCCTACGTTTTTAGTGATACAGTAATATAGACGTATAATATATGTATACATGGCTCAGTGCTTGGATATTGCAAAGGCATTGTTCACTCGTCCACTTTGAACCCCACTCTTTCGCGCACTCTCATTGCCATCAGTGTCTAAGTGCGTGTCGCACAGGCGGCGCATTGTTTCAAGTAAAGTTTAGTTCTCAAACTCTACAGTGCGCGATGCCGATATGACAATGTGAACAAAAGGGAAATGTTGTCGTTCCTCGTCATGATGAGAGAAATGAGTGAGAGAGTTTGTGTTGAAGATAAAGGGCGCGACAACGTCTGAGAATTTTACTTGTCAACGCAATTTCTTGTTGGTATTAGATAGCATAAACATCTTTATGAGAAGTAAAAACTTTTCATTTTACCATTTGTTTTATTTTTTTTTTCATTTTCTTTTTCTTTCGATGAATTGATATTTTTCATCAATGCTGTTGGCATCTCTTGCTTCTTACGATGGTCGGATGAGTGTTAAGTATTGGCACCTGTTGCCTAATGTCAGCAAAACTCATTTCGATTTTATTGGAAACGATGTCGTTGTAGGAAATCCCAATCCCTGTCACGTGTCCAAATAGACATTTTTTGATGCAGACGTTTATCGAATGAGTTCATAACTATTGGAGTAGTAGCAGTTCTAACTATTGCACTGAGGAATTCCAATAGTCAATAAATGAATATCGTGATACTGCAGAGAATTGAGTTGAAACACGAAAAATCAAAGAAAGTTGTGCAATAACAGGAAAAGTGGATTAAAAATGCAAGAATAAAGGACAGGTACCATCTACATCCAGAAAATTATTCCATGCTCAATTGATACTCCAATTGTGTATGAAAAAACTATAGAGATGGAGAAATATTTGCATCAAATAAAAGAAATCACGGAAGAATATTTTCTACTCACAATTTTCAATTATCCAATATTATGATGTCTCAAACGTGTTCAACTCTAGAGATAATTTATTTAACCAAAACTACATTATTGACTAACTCCAAACTTCAGATTCTTTCTCATGAATAAAATCAATTCTCTAAATCTGCTTAATCTAATTAAACAACTTTCTGCAATTAAAACGATGAATTTAATTGTACAACTTTTTACCTCCCAATTACAGTAGCTCAATCCATAATACAAGGTAGCTTTAAGGCATTACGACTCTGTAGAACTAAGTATTCCTATTAGCCATAATGGTTCGTTAAATCCGTTTTTAAATGATGGTTTTCTTGCGTATTATCTGTACCAAATTAAACAAACAATACCGCATCAAAATTGATAATAAAATTACATGAAACGAGAAGAGAAAATAATCAGTTATTGAAATCAAAAAGTTTGACAATTACAAAGCAATCTGATATATCTGCGTTGGCATTTCTCAATAATCATCCAAAGCAGTTAATAACGTACCAAAGACAGAGAGCGTAGATATAGAGAATTGTCGGAACGACACTTGAGCAACTCTACTGTATAAGGGTCTCTTCCACGTGAGTAAGATTCTCAGATGAGTACACGGAGCATATACGTCCTTTGAACATTTGGCCTAAGTGAATCTGGACAATGTCTTTGTACATATCGACAAGGAAATATATTCACCACATTTTATACATATGTGTAGACATCATACAAAGATCGGCATTGATAATCCAGGAAATGGAGTGATAAAAGAGATATCTCTACATACAATATGAAAACCATGCAGAATAGAAAATGAAAAAGAAGCTGAATTGACGAGATGGAGTAGAAATACTTTTGTCTCTTGACCACGTCAGCCAAGTTTAAAATTACATTTTCACTGGTCACTCCAACGGCCATTTCATGTACTTCAATATTCTGTGCTAGAAGAATGGACTGTGAGCCTTGGCGAATTTTAATGTTACTCTGTACGTTCTATTGTGATGTACACTTGCACACATTTCTATACAAATGGACAGCACAGGACATTGGGTCGTCTGATATGCTGACTCATACACTTCCTCTAGAACGTGTAAATAAATAAATAGCCGAGCTATTCATAGACATATATATAAATCTGTACGTATAGGATATGTTCATGATATCATTCTGTGTTACTGCTGATACGTCGGAAATTTCTGTATTTCATATTGACATTGAATTCCTCATTGATAACGAATGAGGTAAAGTAAATAGAACATTGGAAAAGTTTGATATTTCTTTCGCGACATACAGAAAACGTCAGGTGTGACATAGAGAAAAAATATAATTGGAATTTGGAGCGGAAAAAAATTTTATGAGATTGTGGGCATGAAAAAAATTCTATTTTTAATTTGTCCCATTGGTGCTCATTAAACATCGTTTGTATTTCAATGCTGATAGTAGTACGGACATATGTACCTATATATCGCCATTTGTGCACAGCTTTCAACTCTTGACTTGTTCATTCGAGCTGAGAATACGAGCGCAGCGTGTGTATTCAACGCGAAACGCTTGAAAATAATGAATCTCTGGTGGCGAATATTCAACTGTAGAATGGAGTGAATGTGGACGAGTTTGAATTCATCATTAAATCTATTTGATAATACCGGAGTCATTACGTCCTTACTAATTGATTTTCCGTTAATCACCGAAAAATGTGCACAGGGAATATCCGTGTTGAATAAATTATATAATAAATATACATGCACAATTGTTTGGAATAAATATGATAGGCGCATTCATAACAACGACAACACGATGAAAATCTAATTATAATTTTGACGCAGGTGGGACACGAAATTTATTCCTTCGGGGTGAGCGTCCCAATTTAATTACTCTCTACCTCGGCATTATTTAATTAATTCAAATCGTTCAACAATATTTAAACATATATATGTACATGTATGTCTCGCATTGATGTGTCTGTATTTGTAATCACAAAGCCACAACAAACTGTGTGAATGATGGACTCATCATGTGAAATTATGCATAGGATTTAGCGATGAATTGAACGTACAATGCTAAAGCTTTAATAGCGATAAAATTTTCACTCAATTCTGTTGTCACCGGATACATGAACAATGGAGATTTAGAATCGATGTCTACCGCACAATTAAAGCAAATAACTTTTGGTCATTGAGGTCAGTGCATTCTTTTCTCCAGACATCAATGTGTATAGAAGTGAATATTGATGTACATGTTCTGGTATTATGCATGTCCAAAATGGAAATAAAGGAAAGGAGACATTTTAATTAACGTCATGGTGATGTTCGTATTGAATTTCGCACGCTCGATATTAATATCTGTATACGCTCCATGTAGATTCAACTCGCTTTCGCGCCTCTCACTTCCATTTCATCGTTATATACGCGCATACCGACAAATTGATATGTCATTTTGCTCTGAAGCAATCGATATTTCACTTGAAATTCCTCCACTTGTATGTGTCAAAGTCTCACGTGCGCCACCACGCGTGAACGAGATTAAAATTCAATAATAACAGTCAGCGAAATACATATTATCGACATATGTGCTGGTACGGGCGCGTTTGAGTGGAGAATACATATCTGCAAGTTGTGTCGCATTTGCCAATTACGTGAAACGTTTGATCTATCATAAATGATATATCTATATAAATGGGATCAGTCTGGAGAAACAGAATTCTTTTTAATTGAATTTCTCTAATTAATTGTTCATTATCTTTTTCATATAGAAGTTGAAATAATATTTTGAACTCGGGATCAATGTTGAATGTGACACACTGAAATATCGCTGTAAAGTATTTTGTCAACAGGGATTATCGACCTAGTTGATAATTGAATAATTTAGTACTAAATAATTACATGGAGGGCGGATATCATGAATTTTTTAATCACCAGAGAACAATATTTGTTCTGATAGTTATAATTATATACTTCCGAGGTAAAACATGGAAGGATAAATTGGATGACTGTCAAACACAATTGAAATTGTTATCTGGAATATGGTGCACGAAAAATCAAGTTATACAAACACATCAAGTATTAATATAAATAAAAATCGATACGTTTTCTTAATACAATTGAACTTTTGCACAACTATATCATTCGCGGAAGAAATAACGTCGGATATGCGATAAAAAGGTTATCGACTCATCCAATCTAATGATCACAATGGGTAACTTTGGATTTTTATCGTGCCCGTATATTTCTCTCTCCTTTTTAGCTTCCGGCCGTCGTATGAAAACGCAAGTTTCGACAGTTGGGCGGAGAAAACTTGAGAAACGGTCGAATACGGCGAGACGCTGACTGTGAGAGTATACTGAGTCAACGGGTGTAGAGTATACAGACATACAGCGAGTGTAATTGTGTGCACAGTGAGGTGATTCAGTCTAAAACTCTTTTTTTCCCCTATTCCTCTTCTTCCTCTATTATTTTTCCACCCTCTTTTCACCACATATATTGGTCTTACATAGATTCACTCGAATACTTGCGCGAGTATAAGTGCAGCTATTAAACGTTGTTATTCCGCGAAATGGCGTTTATATAGTTGGAAGTATACCCATGCGTAATGCATGATCAAACCTGAATGCACACACGAAAAACCGGATGTCTCTGCGCCAGATGACCCATGACGACAAACAATTTTAATGTTGGTGAATGGCACACGATTGAAAAGTAGACGATAATCGTCACACAAGCGTGTCTGTTTTCGTACATAGACAAATCATAGGCATTTTATTTTTTAATGTTAGAGAAAACATTTTTGATTTATAGGTGGGGTTCTATTGTTTCAATTAATTATTTGTAGGTGAATATATAGAAAATGTATATGCACAACTGTAACTGAACAGGGAAACCATCTGGGGTTTTAATCAAATCTACCGGATATATTCGTGAGTTTGTGAATAGCATAGACGTATCCCTGTATTTCACGGTAGTTTCATGTCATTGTTATATTATATCTTCACTTCAGCGTATGATTCAATTAGTATGAATATATTGTGTAGGGATAATTAAACCGTAGATACTATGCAATCATTGGTGAAAACTGGTTCGGGAATTTCTACAGAGAAATATCATGAGTTCTCACCACCATTGGGCTATTATCAAATAATTCTTTTGTTATTAATTGATGACATATAAAAACACCTAAATGCGTATACAACAGGAGAAATATATTTTTCTGTATCAAAAGTTTTCTTCCCTGTTCTCAATTCGTGTGAATGCAAAATTGCACATCTGTTTATGAGTGTGTTGTGGATGAATTGGTATGATACGACACACTGTCATTTAGAGTGATTTTTTTATGGTATACTGAAATGACGAAATAAATGAAAATACTTGGCGGACGTGGTTGCGCGTGTGGCTTTGCACGATCCGACACATATTGGTTCGATTGTTTCGACTCTTTTCAACCCGCAAACGGTTTTAACCGCGCTCTTTTCATCAAAATTGTGGCGCTTCACGAAAATAGAAAGAATTAAATGAATGAATGGATAAAATACAAACAAAATGATCCACATACATTTGCGATTGAAACAAAAATTGGAAAGAGAACTACTCTGCTGTACGAAGTTTCATGAAAATTAATTTCCTTTGAACGAAACTAAATTGTCAATTCACGTGATTGCATACCGTATGTATATATATATATA
>JABMBR010001319.1:0-30965 GCA_018881525.1 Meteorus sp. PSUC_FEM 10030008
GAAATTTTATAATTTTTGAATTTTCCCTACGGTATTTAATTAAAGTTGGAGGAAGAGAGGATACTTGCGAGTGGAAGAACAAAGATACCGGGTTTGAAGGCGCGAATTGAGCTCGCATGGCAAAAAGAACGAGAAGAACAACAAAGATTGTTGCAAGAGACTGCAACGTTGGCGCGAGATTTGCGCCAGACACTGTACGAGGTAGGTCACTTGTTAACTATGTATAATGAGCTCAAATACAATTGCATTATATTTTCTTCATTTTTCCATATATGTATTGTATGTGTATTTATCGAAGTTCAATTGTATGTGGAAAATACATGAGCATCTACATGTGGGCGTCCATTTATCAACTCGTTCGCACTGGTGTTTTTCTCGTTAAAGGTCGAGAGGGAGCGTGACAAGGAGCGTCTCGAGAACAAACGGCGGCAGGAGCAGACGAAGAAGATATTTGATGAGGAGAAGGAAGAAAATAAGAAGAAATTGATTGAGGTAAGTAATATGAAAGTGAGATTCACCATGTGAGTCTTCTTATGTTTATTGTATACATTCCATTGATTTATTGTGGAATTTATAATTGGTATATATGGTTGACGCGTTCCAATGGATTAATATATAATAAGAATATTAAATGCATATAGTTGCAATGTGACCTTCTGGAGTTGAGGGACGCCCACGCTAAGTTAAGGACTAGCAATGAGAAAATGCGAAGGGAAAAGGAAAGACATGAGCGTGAACGTGAGGAATTAAAAGATTTGATTGCGAGTAAAAGACGAGTGGAGCAGACAGAGGCAAAAAATGTGAATATATTACTGAGGCAAGTTGATGATTTGCTCAAATTATTCCCGGAATTAAGTAGCACAAATGGTAATGGTAATAAAGTGCCGGATAATTATACACCGACACCGCCAAGAAGAATGAAAGGACCCAAGTCACGAGAATCATCACCAATGTTGGAATCAAGAGAGGATATTAAAGGTTTGTGTGATGAAGAAAAAGCATCTCGTTTTCTCTGATGACACTTCTCAACAGGTCTATTCATAGAATACTGTCTTTTATTTTGGGATAGGTTCGAGCAATAATGTTAGTGGGAAAACAGAAAAACTTGAGTATACGATCAAAAAGTTGATGGAGATAGCCAAAGAATTGCAGGAATCGAAGAAAATATTATCTGGGGATAGTAATTCGGGGAAGCAAAAACTTTTCAAACGGTATTAAATTATATTTTATGAGTCATAACATTGCTGTAATATTTTTCTTGCTATTTATTTATATCCTTATAATTAAGGTCCAGTTCAATTGATGATGACAGCGGTCGGGGTTCATCGTCAAGTCGTTCCAAGGCGAGTTTGAAACGTAAAAGTTTGTCATTGGAGCAAACTTCCGGGAAAAATGATCAATTAATATGGGGAACGGACAGTAATGTTTCAAGTATGCAGTCGTTGGACTCTGAAGCGGATCCACGTCATTATAGTCTACCGAGAGATTCCAGTGTTGACAGGTTACGAAATTATTTAGCCACGTCATTTGTTCGTGATTTTGCACTTGGGATAAAATTGATAATTCATTCCTTACCCATTTGAATCATTCATATTCAACAGTCGTCTGTCTGGTGGTTCAACGAAAAGCGAGATGATTCACCGAGATAAGAAGTACAATAAAAACCTCATCCGGAAGATAACAACAAAATTGACGAAATCTGCGAGCGTTGATGACCCTAATAGTTCTTACGAGTTTTCCATACAGGTTTTCAATTTATTACATCACCTTTTCTCAAGTGAAATTCAATCTAATAATATGGTTTTCATCTTCCTTATTTGTTCCTTCAGACATCAGGATCCGAGGCAAGTATGGTTGAAGATACTAAAATCGAGAAGAAGAATTTAAAGAAAAAATTGAGTGATATGTTCAAGAGAGGTTCCAAAAGCAACGGGTAAAAATTTTCATCTGAAATACGTTCGTATCTAATTACGAAAAAATGAAATTCAATCTCCCTTCTTATTATTCCAGCTTGGATAAAAAATCAAGCTCGGACGACGCGAGCAGGCCCGCCTCTCGGGCATCCAATGTATCAAAGAGATAGTTGAAGAAAAAGGAGAAGAATCACAATTCCATCACATATATTATCGGAAAACCTACATCCATTCGCTTTTTTTGAGTTTTCTAAAGTCTGAACAAAATCAAGGAATGAGAATCGTCTTATCATAATACGAGAGTGGGAGCTATGAAACGGACAATAAAATTCACATGGAAAATCATTCCAGCGCCAATGAGAGAGATGCAATTTCAGTGCGTGCTCATACAATCGCACTCTTCCTCTCTCTCTCTCCCGCAATGCTCATTCATCGCAGCATCTCTTCTACATGTCATAAATCCACTTACTTTCATTGCTCATTCATCAAATATTTTTTCTTCTACGACTCAATCCAAAAAAATACTTCGAACATATCAAATTGTATTGAAACTTCGAGTGGAACAAACACGTTAATATAAATGTATTGAAATATTATATGAGAATTATTGTTTCCCCTGCCTATTCGAGCTGCTCACACGATCTCTTTCTCCCCCACACTATCAACTCCATAGAATCGATTCGGTAGTCAATCATACGTGAAAATTTGACAATTTTTATGTGGATGTATGCAAGCATTGAAATATAATTCGAATAGGATTGTAAGTAAAGTCGTGTAAAACTTAGCAATTTATACACTTCACATCTAAAATTCGGAAGGGAGGTGGAATAAAACGAAAACGATAATGAATACTACTTTCTAATCCCAGTTAAGGTTACATATTACCAAACCATATCTTTCCATCACCTCGTGTTTTTCCAAATAGCTTTTTTTTTGGCATGATGTAACGCGATATTATATAAACAACCAATATAACGATCATTAGAATCCGGAAGCAACACATCCGTGTGAGCCGAGTGTAATATAAATGAATGGATTAACAAATTCGACAACAAAATTTAAAGGTAAACTGCATTCTTCCTCGATTTTCAATCACCGAAGAAATTTGTTAGCATTTACGAGGGATATTTTAAAGAATTGAATGTGGTCACGAAACTGAGAAGGTTCGTATCGCCATGTATAGAAATATGAATGGAAATTCATTGTAATCATCAGCTTTGATTCAAATGCTACATCTACTATATTTTCGATGTATTATCTCGCGGAAACCTTCAAATTCATGAGGATCTAATACTTGTAGATGATTCATCTGAGGAATAGATGTGATGGTTGTATCAGTATACGAATGTGTGTCCCTAATGATATCACTGAACTTTTTCTTATACACTCTCACGCAACATTCGATAGTCAGAGCGAGAACAGCCAAGAGTACTCCCACACCGAGAACAAGAAACATTCCTTGCGTATCATCCAACGCAAGCTTTCTATCCTCTATCACAACCTTCCGCCTTTTATAATCATCAGAAACCTGGTAAAAATTATACAAAGTAAAATCGTTTTCTAAGTGAAATTATCGTTTGTGATTCTCTCATTACCGGCAATCGTTGACCATCTGCTGTTCTTTGGATGTCCCATTCAACATCACGAATGATTTTATCACCCAAACCCGATTCTCGAATTTGTTGTATTACTGAGTTGAAGGGTTCCGTGTAGATCGAATTTTTCCGCAGGATAAAAGTCACTCCAAAATTCACGAAACATTCTTCGCTAACATGCATTGTAGATCTCAAATTGGACCAACTGCAAATCATTCATTCATGAATAATGATTTCTGTAATCAAATAGAGGAGCATTCAACTATTTCTTGACAAATACCCAGGTGTAAACTGCTCTTGAACGATGTAATCTAGAATAACTTTAGATCCAAGAAAAGCATATGGAAAAAAAAATGCACGACTTGCATTCCTTACGCCTTCTTTTACCGTTGAAACATATTTCATTGTTTTCAATAATTTCACCGCCACTGGATCTTCCATTGTTGTCCAGTTAAACCATACTTCCCATCCGTCGTGATCTATTAGTATAAATTAGGAACTTACCAAAGGTCAATTACACGTGTTTCACCTTGAAATAATTCTCACCTAATGTTCCGATGTCGTAACTTTTATCCAGTAACTGTTCTGCGGTCTCAATGGCTTGAGGAAACGTAGGCACAGTGATGAACGCCATGATGGACCCCGTATAACATGAAGTAATTATGATAGTGAAAACCCAATAAATCCCTTAAAATTCGAAGACAGTATTAATCTATAGTATTTTCAAGTAGAAGGAAACTATCGAGATTCTCATCTTGATATACCAATAAGAAGTGATGTTGAGTTCTTAGCAAGTCCAGTGTCCAATAGAGGATTTTCCACGACAAAACTGTTGGTGAAAGTGCTAAAGACGTACCAGAACATGTCGAGAAATCTACTGGGATGAATAATTAAAGACCATAGCGTGTAATTGGTGTTCATACTGAGTGGAATAATTACTACAAAATAAGCGAGGCAGATTAGAATCCAAACGGCAGGTTTGAATGGTCCCATTACTGCTCGATACTTTGGTAATGCCAATGATGAGAGTGAAATGAATGCGGCACAGTCTTCCATGTGAGAAAAGGTTGTGTCGAGATTAGATGTAATATTAGTTGTTCGGTAAATTCCTCCAGCTGCAGCTGATGCTTGTCCATTCAAAACATCAGTTGTCACGGCATAGATCGGACTGTTTAAGGTGATAGAAAGTATTCAAATACACTTGAATAAAATTGCTTTATATGTATCACCTGTCCACAGCTGTTGGGTTACGAAAATCGGCTGTGAAATTTAATGTTTTGCTCAATAGTCGTATGATACGTACGTCGATTCCATCCCACTCACTACTTCGTTCCGCAATGATATTACTAAATCAATATTAAATTATTTTTATTTCTCGTCTTATGATATGAAATTGTTATTGCAAAGTCGAACCGCATAATTAATATTGAATTTTGTTATTTACGTTCTTATTGCGAATGGCGGCGTGTGGGCGGTTGCTACAACCAATCTGTGACCCTTGAATCCACCATTGAGTTTTTTTGGAAAGAGATCGATGTTTCCGTGTGTTGTTCGGTTGCCAATCCAGGATGTTAACAGTACTGGTAAACTTGTACCGCTGCCATCAGTGAAGAGCTCGTGGGTGTAAAGTAAATATGAACCTTCCTGGGCGAACATTACATGTAGAAGATAAATAGAATCGATTCAATTCTTGAATAATCAAAACAATCCTCACTTCTTTCTTTGCTCTTTGAGAAATGTAAAATAAATTACCCCTGTTCGTTGACTCATACTGTGAGTTATCACCAACAAATTTATGTAAGACCTCGAAGGAAAACTCTTCAAATATTCTTTGACAGACCATGGTGTCGATTCGGATACTATTAAAACTTTGTTCACTGTTTCCTCACGAATTATCTTACTCAGCATAGAAATATCGTCCAAGAAAATCATGAAATGATAGCATTTATCACGGAATCTCAACGGCGGTTTTGTTCTTGTGATATTTAAATATTGTTGAACGAATGTTACTCCAGGAGAACTTTTGAATATACCATGAAGCAATGTAGGATGTTTTATGAATACTTTGTCATCATGGATTGCGATTACAGCACAACCATGAAAATACTTATCAACGACGTGATGAAGAAGCAGGGCTAAACTGTTCGTTCGTTCAATTGAATCATCAATTTTTTTTGAAATTCTTGTTTCTGTTTTCACTAATACTGCTCCACATAGAACCGTAATGACGTAATGAAGTTTCATCGCCGCTACAATCAAAAGCCAAAAGAACTGGTCTTGAAACAGCAATGATGAAAGAAATTTATGTGCAAGGAATTATATACCTTCGTGGCAGTAGAATCAACTGCATTTCATATTTATTGGTAATTACTATCCAATAATGCGACTCAATCATAAATATCGAATAACTGTATTATTGGTAGACCAATGGTCTCACTTGAAATCCAATACGACCCGCTAACGTCGATGTGACGTCAACTGGGGAGACTCGAACAATCGGATAGGGCTTATAATATTTCTGTGAATTTTGTCAAAGAACAATGATAGGATTCCAACTGAGAGTAAAATTTCTGGGACTGAATGTGGGCGATGAAGGAGTAGCATTCATGTTGTAATTACTCAACTTCAGAGAACTTCAAAATATTCGGTTGAATTGCATTGATCAATTTTCTGGGCCCTGAAATAAAATAGGAAGACAGAAAATTGCATTATGACATCCATACACATCCAATATGTCCATTTATTCAGAAAAAATGAAAAATTGTTTGGAAATGTATACTCCTTTTTAATTAGAATCGTTACGATGTGAGAGCTACCATATGGCAACACTAGTATTCGATAGGTTAAATCATCCGGAATTAGCTGTGCTCCTTTGTTGAACCGGATCCACCATCCTCCATCCTTACGAGAGTAGACATCGAAAAAAATTAAACCTATAAAAATCTGCCTTACCGACGTAAGTAGTTGAAGGGCGATGGTGGCGCCGCGATGTCAACAAAGATTGCAATTCTTATTCAAGTTCTGAACGAACATGATAATATTGAGTATAACGTATATCAACATAACACAGCTTCTACAATATTTGTTTATTGACATCATCGAATGAAGATGGTTTATTCACATTCATTGCTGTTATTGACATTGATATTGGGTGTATTATCGGGAGAAGAATTTTGTCCAGCAAATGACAGTGAAGAGTCATGCATGAACAAGTACAATGTTGAAAAAAATTCGAAAGGTAACCTCAAATTTTCATATACAATACAATAATATTTGTGCGTTTTCATACAATTGTGTCTCGGCGCGGGATGTACGACATTTCAGATTCGGATAGTGAATATGAACAATATTACAAAGCTATTGAACTCGCTGAAGATCATTATAAAGAATGTGAATCTAGGAAGTGCGGCTCTTACCAGGATGTCATCAAACAGGATTTGAAACCTTTCAAATCGATCGGAATCAATAAAAAATTGATTGATGAATCACAGAAGAAGTAATTATTTGAAGAATAATTTCCATTGGAGTAAGCCGATGTCTTGTGCATAAGTTGTTGATAATGTTTAGGTTTCCAGGCGCATTGAAATATATGAAGTCTTCGCACAATTTGCGCAATCCATATCTTTGTCCTTGATAATCGAATAATCTCCAAATTTTCAGGGGAACACTGTATCAATTGATAAATGGAAAGTTATATCGCCATGAGAATTGCATGTTTCCATCTCGATGCGCCGGTATAGAATTTTTCTTATTGAAGATTGCAAAGAATATATCCGACACTGAATTTGTGATAAATACTCGTGATTATCCTCAATCACATAAAAACTTTGGTGAAGCACTGCCAATACTTTCATTCAGTAAGGTAATGAATAAATGATTCTGTTCCATGGATTTCGAGTGATATATAAAAAATTTGTAGCACTACCTTGTGTGCACAGACTCAGGAATATTATGATATAATGTACCCTGCCTGGTCGTTTTGGGAAGGTGGTCCGGCAATATCACTTTATCCACGAGGACTCGGAAGGTGGGACAAGCACCGCATATCACTAGATAAAATTAGCAAAACCATACCCTGGGACAAAAAGGAAGCGAAAGCATTTTTTCGTGGATCAAGGACCAGTGCCGAGCGCGATAATTTGATATTACTGAGTAGGAGACATCCAGAGATTGTCGACGCACAATACACAAAAAATCAAGCATGGAAGTCAGATGAAGTAAGATTGTAATTTGAGTAGTTTTGAGTCTCCAACTATTGTTCTATATCGGAATGAACAATTTGCAGGACACATTGCATCAACCTCCAGCACCAGAAGTATCTTTAGAAGACCATTGCAAATACAAATATTTATTTAACTATCGCGGAGTTGCGGCGTCATTCAGACACAAGCATTTATTTCTGTGTAACTCATTGGTATTTCATGTTGGAGATGAATGGTTGGAATTCTATTACTCTGCAATGAAACCATGGATACATTATATACCAGTGGCCAAAGAAGCTGATCAACGACAACTAAAGTATATACTAGAATCACGTACTCAATATTATTTTCACTTATGTATACTTATGAGTAGTTTCTGTTTCAGAGAATTGATTGAGTTTGTCACAAAGAATGACAGCATCGCTCGAAAAATTGCGCAACGAGGGCGTGATTTTATTTGGGAGCAATTACGAATGTCTGATGTGATACGATACTGGCGAAAGTTGCTACAGAATTATACGAAACAATTGAAGTATAAACCAGTATTACGCGATGCTGTATTCCTGATTCAATAAAAATGACAATCATTTCTTCTATTTTGTTCATTTGTCTTTCACTAATCTGTCTTCCGTTCATGTCACAACTATGATTCCGTGATGAATCGCAGGATGACTTATTTAAAAAAGAAATTGAAACAAGATTGTTGAAATTGATATGCATGTAAATTTATTGATATGTAATTATGACTATATGGAGGTATAATACAATGCAGGTCTGTATAAATACATTCAGAATGAATGCCATTGATTATTGGCAAGTTTTGATGATGAACCAAATATGCCCCAATTCAATTTTTTGAATAGAGACCTATCGTTGGTGGCGTGAATATATCGAAGGAATAAAAAATACGGCACAATCGGTCTCCAACGTTACGTCCTGTGCCAGTTTGTAGATGTGGTTGTTCTATATCTCAAAACTAAACCTAAAATATCAGATGACAGTGGAAAAAAAGGAACAGAAACATAATACTACTTAGCAACTGTTATTAAGTACTAGTCAATCACTCGGAGATTTTTCACGCAAATCACTCATTACTTTACTCAATTTTAATTATGAAATTACTCATGGACGCGCAGTATACAGAATTATACATAATAGTAAATTAATTAATACTTGACAATACATGGAATAATTATGCAAATATGACAAAGAAAAAGAGAATTGTAATGAAAAGAAAGGCGATCTATTGTGTGATTCTCCGTGTTGTACATATGTCATATTCTGTTCGATAACCTTTTCAACAATTTCAATTATAAAAATATCTTCTGAACAATGATTCCCATTCATATATATATGTATATGTATATATACATGCATATATAACATTTATAATATTGATCGCTCTGTTACAACACTCTGTTCAGCGGTATCTTTCTTCTAATGTATGTCCGATTCACCTTACTCTATTCCACGGCAGTGTCACGGTCTTCGAGGGCGATTCAAATATATCACCCATTTAAATGTATAGTACATACAAAAACGGAACGACATATCAGATAGTATGACGTATCACTTAATTACTAATCCTAACAAATACAACAATAGGCGAATGAACAATTCTGCTCGAGAAGATACAATACATATTTATGTTATCGAGCTTACATCTTCTCATAGAATTGCTCACGTGCAAACGCCAATTACAAATCAATTAAAATTGTCTATAATTGATCACGAGGAAGAATAGTGTTCACAGTTATTTATGAAACACATATTCGATATTATGTTTATTGATCTTACGTCGTTGTAATAGATCTTGTGATGATGACAGTAAATGTCGCGAGAACAATTGAAAATCGCCATAATCGATCTCTTGAACCGACGACGATACTATCACTTCCGGAATGTCCCGTGTCCTGGTTTGACGACGTAACTAGTTGTTCATCGGTATCGCCTGTGGGATTCATATAGGACAATAGTTTTTTTTTATATTCTGTTCGTATATTTAATTCATTCAATCATCAGCATCTTCTCGTTTGCTGGATAATTGTCATGTATCGCACGAAGAAGTATGAATATTCGTTTTACTATTTTCATTTTTGTATAAAATTTATCCAGCTATCGGCTAGATTGGTTTGGAACTTTGTTTTAACTCTCGCCATTTATTTATTCATTATCTTTTTCAGTTTTTTTTTTTTCAGTTCGATCTTATTGTGGCACGTGACTTTCTTCAGGCTGCAGGCAGTTTTTAAATTAAAAAGAGCCTCATTTTGCTTTGAATCCATGTGGAAAATTCGCCTCCTCTGGAAACACGATTTTTTTTTTGTTTTTGTTTGTTTGCTTTTGTATTGTTATCCATCTTGGCTGTAACAATTCTGATGGGAAGCGGATCATGGAAGAGCTGGAATTCGGATTATTTTGCTATAATTGTATTATGAATTGATTCACATATTGTTCGAATTTAGTGGAGTGCGTTGCATAAATATTCTAAGAAAGTGAATTGTTTTTCTTCTCACTCATGATGTGAATGTTAATTTTCGTGTTTTGGATGGTTCTTTGGTGCTTCTGTTCATGAAACATATATCACCAGTTCAATGAACCTTGTACGCGCACTTCAATATTCGTGATTTGCAAACCGATTTAGCAATCAATATTCGTATTGCAAGATCGTAAAAATTATTACTGTCTACCAAACATTTGTCTTGAATTTAAATCGAATATAGAAATACACAATCGGAAACTCTTTTGGGAAGATGCAAAATACTTCAATCCACACCAATGCAGATATATACGAAATACTTCAACGTCCTTACAAAAGGAGAACAAGTTTTCAATTAGCAAAATAATCGATTTAAAGGTCTGTGGAATGAGGGAATGGAGAAGGAAAGAAAAATAAAATACTTTTAACTCTCCATGCTAAAATTCTAGACTACGTGAACACATACTCTAAGATGATTAAAAGAATCAGTGTGTTTTGTGTAATAAATAAAATCAATAGTGTACGTGCAATAATTAAAAAATGATAGTACACGTGCTCGAAAAAAAAGATTAAAAATTAATAAATACCAAAAAAGATTGAATAAATAACGTGCCACAGAATACAATTGATCTACAAGTGGTAGAAAGGACTGAATAAAGTTAGAGGATATTTCAGAGCTACCGGCATTCTTATCGAATATGTAAGTTCCAAATCAACGCAACCGTAAACCGTCCTCCATCCGAATATTTCTGTTCAAATCATGCACCATCTGTGAATTTTGATATGTATGATGTATACGCATAAATTTTTATTACTTCTCGTCTTATGTACTCTATTGCTCTCTTCGTTTATTCACGATTTCTCCGTGCGATATTCCACCACATTGAGTGAACATGGATAATATTGATATTCAACCGAAATTCATGCTACGACATTGATAAAAACAAGTTGTCATCATTAAAGTCAAAATGAAATAAAATTTTAAAAAATAGAATCAAATGAAATGAGCATTTTTTTGATGAATAATAGACAGCAAAGAATATAAACATTGTTAATTGAAGAAAGGATAACAAGAGTTTAGAGTTAATATGCCGAAAATTATTAGGCAGTGAAACAGTTAAGGAACGAATCCAACCAGAAGCTCAACTTGAAGAGAAATAAAATATCGTAAAATAAAATGTTGAAAACATGTCACCAAATGAAACTTATCGATATTATTATATTATTGAATATTTACTCTTGTCGACTCTGGATTCGATGACGGCGACTCTTTAGCGATCTTTGCAGTTATATATTGCAACAACTTCACTAATCATTAGGTGTATATTCAGTTAATATTTATGGTTGGAAACGATTGATTAAACAATTGTAACTATGCTTTTGTACCATTTGAGCTGATCGAATTCGATTCATCGGTGAAATGGAATATTTGCTCTTGAAATGCTTGAAATGACAGGAGCGATGACATCGAATTCTTTGAACAATTTTATACCAATAGATAATTTGCCAATGCGAAAGTGGAACGAGTTATGATGGATGGCAATGAGGATTGTTAGTGGCGTTACACAATTAACATCATCTACTCGATATACCTACTGATTAATTAATGGAAAAATTAGAAATGCACAAATGTTAGTGAAGATGCTATCACAACTTTTACTCAATGTTAGCTCTACTTTTCATAATATGATATTTGAAAAGAAATACGTGTATAACAGAAAGTATCTCATCATAGATCAACTCGCACACTACACTTCATTTATAATTTTGTTTTTGTTGCAATGTTTTCCGTTAACAAAACGTGTCGACTCACCGAACAACATCGTTAACACAAATACTGTCATAACAGGAAGCTGTCGCGCATGGTCTAAACACAATTCACGAAATAGAATATCACAATAATATTGTAATAACTTATGTCAATGTATATTTACACACACGTGTGTTTCAATATAGCTTTTGTAACAGATGGAATGTTGCATCATATCGGAACAATAATACAAAGAATTTTAATGCAGCGTACATTCAATTTTACTCGTAAAATGCGATCAAATGGAACGGGTACGCAGTCACGAATAACGAACAAAAAAAAAGTGTGTAAACGAATTTATAAAGACACATTTTCGGACGTTTTTTTCTCTACTGCCGTGAAAATTGAAGTGTACGAGATGACATATTATGCAACCATTGAAAACTTCTGTTCTACGCGTGGCAAGTTCGAGATGCGAAATACAAGCGATAGTAAAATATTACCCGTAAATAATTTTCAATTTACTTATCAGCGAAAAATTAACTCAATGATTGCCCTATATCAATTTCGTTTCCGTCACTGCAATCGAAATACTCATGTATACCTGCATCGAAAATGATATCGCCAACATCGTCATGACCGTTGTCGTCAGCGCTATCGAGTTCGCCGTCATTATCCTCCAGATTTCCAGACAAGTATGTGTCCTCATCTGAATAACCATTTTTCCACATGATATTACCTAGTGTACCGCGACTTGCTGATCTGCAACCAAACCACCAGTAGGCAGTTGCCCTTGGAAACGCTGGGTCAGCAACATCCACCTGATGAGAGAAAGAGAAGAGTGACAGAATGAGAAATCAAATATAAAAGAGAGGAAGAAAACGTAGAAACACATCAAGTAAATTTCCGTATACCTAAACATACTTTATAGTCATGCCACATAGAGTGACTTGACTTTTGATGGGAACAAATTCAAAATATACAGAAACATGAATATGTAATCAAAAATACTTACTGAGAACGTACGGTCGTTAAATCGATAGTAAGCATTGCCTTTGAAAAAATATGTATAACCATGATACGTTAATGCCGTGTCAAGATTATTTGGCAATTTTGACCAATTGGAAATGAGCTTCGGATACGTGCTTTTCACCGGCGGTCTCTGAGCCGGATCGAACCTCCAGAATTTTGTTCCTTTGTAGAAATAAATTTTACCATTACCAGTCCACACAACTACTGCATCGATGTTGTCTGGTATTCCCGTGAATCCCTCGCTTATTTCCTTTGGATAGTCGCCGTCCATCCTTTTTCCCACGTATCTCCAATACTTGGAACCCTTATCGGAGAAATAGGATTTATATAAAATAATAGTGAAACCCGATTCTTTCCTAAGTATAAGTCACAAAATATTGAACAAAAATGATGAATATCTCGATGATTATGTTCACCTTGAAGAAATACGTTTTTCCATTTTTATATGTGAATGCAGCGTCAATATTACTTGGTAAACCGCGCCACGAGCTACTTATGAGTTTAGGATATCCACTTGCAACGCCGTCATCCGTTAGCTTCCAGTAGTAATCGCCTGAAAATTATTTCCGGTTATATTACATTACGTATAATTATTGAATACGACGTCATAGAAAATTGTACACATTTCTCGTTTTGTAATTACGATAACATTCATCTTGGGCAAATAATTACAAGTGGTAAATGTATATTTATCTGCATCTACAAGATGGATTGTTTACCTTTGAACACATACGGATGACCCTCGGCGGAGCTAAACATCGCGTCGACTTTGGGATCGTTACACAGCGTTTGATCTTCTTCGCCAGTAGGTGTTGACGTTGTGTGAAGACGATTCTCAGATCCATCATATGCTGTTGACGATTTGGATCCATAAAGAGCCTGTGATGGAATTGCCAAAGTATGAATAGACCAAGTTTTTTTCGACCACTCTCTTTCGACATTCTCATTCAAAATTAATAATTCATGACTCATACCTGAATGCCTTGAATATCATCACTATCGAGCATGAAATTAGGATCGTAACCACGATAAAATGGCGCCATGAGCGCTGATTTAATATCACTATGACTAAGTCCAAGTGAATGTCCGAATTCATGAGCTGCTACTTGGAATAAGTTCGTTCCACGATAGCTATTTATTGTCCAATGCTCTGAATCATCGAAATGTGCATCACCACCATAAACGGGGAAATACGCGTGTGCCAAAGTGCCACCAGGTCCATCGAATGGATCACCATCGCCATGTTCACCACGTTCAAATCTAATGTCAATATGCACTTGCCCCGATCGTTTTTGTGTAAATGTTAGATCAGTATATTCAGACCAGACAGCAAACGCCCGAGCGATATCCTTATCAACTGATTGTTCGTCTAATCTTTTTGGATACTTGCTTATTCTATATGTCAATTTTTTAACTCGCCACCTCGAACCTGGAATCATAGTAAATTGGTAATTTGAGATACAAGACCTTGACATAATTCATCATTGCTGTTTTCACGACAACAAAATGAATATACACGCTAGTTTTATGACATTATCTACATGTATGTAAAAACCGAATTAGTTGTACAGATACCATTGTAAAATCTCCACGTGTGTCCTGCATTGTATTTTTCCTACTTTTTATTATTATTTTTCCGGTACATGTAATAGCATTCTCATTAATTCGCGTGTGTCATGTATGTGATGCGCCAATAGACAATTCACTTTTATGCAACGGTTGACGTACATTCGCATACAAACTAACATAAGAACAAACAGTGTTGATCATTTGTATTTATCAGTGCCACTACATGCTCATGACGCTGTTCAAAATATTTTATGTTATATAAATGCCTCTGCCGGCAATTCGTGAGAATGGCTTTATGATCTCTTTTCCTTTCCATACGCGCTTTTCATACATCTAGTCAATTATCAGATGGAATGATATTGAGTTAATTGTCGTTCAGTCATAAATTCTTATACATTTGAATTGATACGATACTTTTCCTAATAATGGAACAGAGTGCTAAACTTTATCATAACGACACAAGAGTGAATTATATAGAATATGCTTCATGAACGTCAAGTGAAACACGAATTGTACTGGCAATTGGTCCAGCCAGTATTACAAAAACGAAGAGAAAAAAAAAGGAGAAAAACTAAACTGGGCACAGGCGTTTATCTACGCAATGCATGTTTGAAATATCCAGATTTGATAGTGGGATGTATCAATTGACACATGGTCACCGCAGATAGATCGCCCTGAAACGCTTGGCCGATTACGTCCAGGTTGTGTCATGCTAGGAACGTAATTGTACCGAAAGACAATAAGATTGTATATATATAATATCAAATAAAAATCACGTGAATGTGAAAACGTGATGAATGTACTTTGAAATCGGTATAAAGAAACACACAGAGTTGATGACGGGAATATGCTACTACCGCTATCAATCATTCATTTCTTTTTTTTTGTGCTAAAGTGAAACGCTTTATTGCGGTTTTCCGATTTTATGTATATAAATATGTCTGAAATTGAAATGTAAACTGTTTATAAATGTAAATTTATCCACGTATGCATAAATATTATTGTACCTTGGAGTGCATAACGTTTGAATCTGCCTTCTGAATTTCGTCCTACTTTGTCCTTGACACCACATCTAGGTAATGACATCAAGATCGTGGTTTCGTTATCCAGAGAACCTACAAGAAGAAGACCGATTAAGTGAAAAACACAAATATCACAATTCAATTTCGTAGCTGATTATAAATTTTGATATGATTAGTTTCGATGCAATTACTGGTCACATATCGATCTGTGAATGCAAATTCACTTCATGTATTCTCTTACTGAGTCTTAGCGTCATGTTATAAAAACGCTACCTATTCTACCTAGGCAAATGTATGCAGTCGACAAATATACGCGCATACACGTGGTCATATTATTACGTATGTAATTCTCCACGGAATGCTAACACGCAAGTACCCACCTGGGTCGAAGAGATAAAAATCATTGACCATGTACATTGAGTTGGGGGCACTATAACAACTAATGAATACACATGAAAATATATCAGTAGTTGTGAACGTCGAACACGCAAAAGAGCTTTTTTTTCAACATTATTGATCAACTTCATAGATTGTTTTATTATTTTTTCAATTCTCCTTCTCTATTTTATTACTTTAATTTTATCCCTCATCATATGTACAATCGGTAAATAATTACTAGTCGACATCACGTCATCCTTGTATCCCTGAAATCCGCGTCCACATAATGAATGAAGGCGTGTGTACGATTGCATATGATGTCTCATTGGATAATTCTTCCGCTTATTGTAATTTAACTTTTTTTTTCCAATATATTGTTTTTTTCTCCACTATTGAAGAATCCACCTGGCTCACACACGGTCTTGTATTTATCCTACTCATCAATAATCCGTATATAACGCGAGAAAAGTTTTCCTTCTTTCTCATTACAAGGTAGCCTGCCTTGACATCAATTAATCTTGGATACAATCGATCATATATTTAAGTGTCGTTTGCATATTTATCTGGTTAAACAAGTTTTGTATCAGAAATTTTCCACAATTGTGCGTTATTTATGAAAGACAATAATTGAACTTGACATTTGTCTACACATTTCCTGGTTGTGTATATATATGCTCGTGTGTGTGTGTGTGTATGCACATAAATCACGAACAGAGATAAAATGGAGAAAAATTTGCCTGTGTCTGGTATCAAGAGTTAACAGGACAACGTGGTGAATCATCAATTTCATAAAGAGCGCCACGTACTTCGGCGAATTGTGAATCAGTCGTTGGGATTCCAAAGGGGAAGCACTTCAATAACGCTTGCATGAGTTGTCAACGGAAGGAAAAAATTGAATAGGTTCCACTGTATGGAACATTGTGGCTGAGATCAAGCATTCCAATTTGTAGATATGCTCCTATAAGCTTGGAGTTATATTTGACATGCGTGTCATTATCCTCATTTTTTCACCCTCCTTCAGTTTCCCCCTTCATATAAGACATCATTCAAAGTTCGATCGCAATACACAGTTGGGTCAAACAGTGAGTCATGGCGTTACATGTTCACAATTAGGAAAAATGATCGATACATTTTCTGAACAACTTCAATTTTATGACTCAAGCACGAAAAGCCCTACAGTACATTTTCTGTCCTTCTATTCAAAGTTTATCTACCAGTATACGCAAATAGTTATGGTGACAATAGCGACCTCGTAAAACGAGTTTGCTCATTGTTTTTTCTGCAACTTGATCGAGACAGCCTTGACAATGACTGTGTAGAACCATTTGGTAGCACATCATCGTTAACGCCATAATAAATGTACCGACGCATTATACCAATGTTGAATGTTTGCATTCCGCAGGTTCTTGAATCTCTCATCCCTGAACTTTGAAACGCTGCCATACGTAGAATGTCCGGCCTGTCTCTGTTATCTCCTGACCACACATCAGTATTAGTGGTTTTCACTACTCGCTACTAATGATTGGCATGGTATTATCTCATCTCAAACTTTGATTATTTTTTTGAAAAAAACAAATGAACATCTATTCAAAAACTCATCCGATTGTGACCTTCAACGGCACGCGTCATTTCACAGGGTATGCTTTGGATGAATGCATCCGCTGTTTTATGAATGATTCACGGGCATGATGACCGCGCCGTCGTCGTTTAGCTGTCGTTATTGCTCGTGTATACTAATATCAATACACATTTTCACATGAACAGACACGCCAGGATATTCCATCTACACCTATATATCCATTGTATGATATAAAAACGATAATTATAATGACAATAAGCAGTATGATCATAGAATAAGACTCACCTGTTACGTTCAATCCAGCGAACGATTGAAAATCGGATATGGCTTTAGTCATTGTCTCTTGAGTAATGATTCCACCACTTGTAGGATTTATCCGTGGCAAATAACCAAATTGCGAAAGATATATCTGCAATGGGAAGAACAAAAACCATAAATCATAAACAATGAAAGGATTCATTGGAGTGTCAAGGCTGAGTTTTCATATGATTCAAATAATAGAAGTTTACTTTCATGGAGATATCATTGAATTATCAGTGTGAGTAAATTGTAACTTTTTAGGCACACCTTTTATCTTGTATTTATCAACTAGTGATTCAATCGGTGTTTTTCCCGAAAATATAACCTTAAAGAAAGTACTAGTCAATAGTCATGAAAATAGAGAGATAATTTTTTTTACTTTTGCACCTTATTATTCATCCATATCAACGTCACTGATAATTCACATGAGTCACACGAGTGCACGAGAGTGTGAAAGAAATTGGTGTTTGCAACAACACACATATACAAGTGCGTATTTGATATCTGCGCGCGAACATAGTTGGCCCTCCGGTGTCAGAGACCTGAACTCAACAGGAAATTGTGATTGCCAACATTTACCACCGGCCAAAAAGTTTTATTGACATTTAAGGGAAGAGTTACACACTTATATGTTTATTATAAATGATAGTTACAGCTTATATCATTCACATTGAGCTGTCGTATTATATGAAATGAAAGAGGAAGCATGATCACGAGTTTGGATGTGAGAAGCGTACAATATCGAGGAGGTTACTGACCTCGTCAACAGTTGGTAGGTGTAAGGCATATGTGTCTATATATGATATGGCGAATCTATTTCTATTTAATTGATATTCTATCGGCGAGGGCGGCGAGATTCATATCTCCCCAATCAACTATAAAACTACCCGAGAAAGAAAATCAATAATGAAACCGTTAGGTTTAAATCAAAAGTACAACCTCAACACGAGTGGATGGAAATATCCCGAAATGAGCGCGGGTAAATTGATTAACCACAAAATGATAGGTAGTGTATCGGATCTTCCGTTGTGGTGAATCCGACTGATTCAAATGAGGTTATGCAATATTGATTTGTAGGAAATAACCCGATCGTTCATCATCATGATACATTGTATCTTCCTTTTTTACACATGTTGCTTTATTGTTTCAGAGATGTATACAACGAAATTCTTGGTGATCGATAGACTTTTCTTTGGGCCACACGTTCATGTGCCGTCACGACTTCCTTGACCTGGATTAAATAGATAAATAGACTCATGAGAGAATATTGGTGAGTGTATGAATATGTCGCACTATGTATAGTTCCATAGGATCTAGAGGAACTTCAATGCAAGTGTGTCAGTGAGATGGCACGAACTGACAATTGGCACAGATATAATTGTCATCTTACGTCAATTCCGTAGATCTATCACTGCGACATACAATGTTGTGAAAGTGAAATTCAACGTGTCGCAGCCACACACGGTACGATATAATGACGGAAATGAAATATGTACTATTTTATCATACGTCCCAATGGTGTTGTGTTTTATACATCGCATTATCCATTATCAGATATCAGCGAAACGTTATCATCAACTCGCGATATGATTGATGCGTAAAGTATCATGGCACCATGTCAAGCAAATCTACACGAAAATATTTGTTGATAAGATTTTTTGTGTTAAAGAAATTCAGAGGGGGACGAGAGTATTCTGGCAAAGATGTAATTGATTGTGTAGTTGTTTTTCACTCTTGTGTCTTTCATTTGCATCTATGCATAGAATTGTTTTCTTCTTTTCTTCTCTTCATTTCTCGTTGTCTGTTTCACTCTATCATATTGGGCACAAAGAAATGAGAGACACAACGACACCCTTTGTATTCAAAGTGCGTTTCAGAAAAGAAGATGCGAGGGCGTGCAGAATACCGATGTACATTCGCTCCTCTCGACAAAGACCTCTTCAAGGCCGAGGTTGAGAACTTGGCGTGTGACCGTTCAGTGCACCATTGTATATACAATTGTCCACTGAGTGTTATACAGCATTTCGTGTGTGCATTCATTCTTGGATTATTTTATTAGAATCATTCATCTTGTCATCAATTTAATTTTTATGCTTATGATGAATTTTGACTACAATTGAGGATACATTCCGTCTCAACTATTATTCTCTCAACAAATTTTGTTTAATACAGTCGAATATAAAGTTGATGGAATTTTTTTGGTACTGAGAGAATAGCAGCGGCTACTTCAAAAGAAAACTCGTTCGACGTTTGTCAACCTGATGTTTTAATAATTTATAAGATTTTCTGCATATACATCTTCGCTGTGTCTGTATTCATCTGAAGAGAAACAGTGCATTCCTGTGACTCATTTATTGGTGCGAAAAAAAAATGAGTAAATAAAATAAATAAATAATGAATGAAGAATAAAAAAGCAAAATTCTGATTCAACAACGCCGGAAGTGAATGCAACGTGTAATATCGACGCTAATAGATTCCATTCGAGTATCGTATGATGATGACTCATATACAGCTATTAAAGATACACACATGGTATTTGCGTTGATAATTGTATTAGTTTTATGAGAACATTCCGTCTGAGATAATCGGTGGTCGACTAATTTTGAAATGATCCCACGGAATTTTCGATTATATTAATTTTATTTCGTATGGGGAAATAAACTATAAAACTGTTCTTTGTCCCATGCTTGTTCTATTGTACTCTATTCACATGTCGCGTTGTATATAAATCTTGACATTTGCTTATTCAACATACGAAAAAGAAAAGAATTACGAAAAAAATAACGTCACCAAATTGTTTCGAGCCGGATAGGCAGGGAAAAAAAAGAGAAAGAGAAACTATGACAGAAAACGACCGATGATTAATTCAGCGAAACATAGATCGATTTATCTCTAGTATATATATATGTATACGCATTCATTCAAGCACAAAGTGTCACATTATCTCTTCAATTTTTACTTTGCTCAATTCTTTTTTCGACTTTTACGCATTTAAATGTGTACATTACGTTTATTCACACTTCGGTATTCGAGTCTTTATGCGCGCACTGCACGGCCGAAGTTTTAAGTGATAACTCTTATCACTGAACAAATTTGTAAATTCATTATAACATTTTATCTTGTAATTTCGACGCATTGCATACGGTGCAGTCTCGCCAGATATTTATGTTTCGTTTTCTTCTGATCTCTTTAGATGGGTCATGGATGAACCTGCCATGTAATTCAATGAAACTGAGAGGAAATGGAGCTTTCTCTCTCCATTGCTCTCGATTGTCGTTTATAATTTTTGCTGTAGTTTGTTTGAATACTCAAGAATTCTTTTCATTTTTGAATGTGTCATATCATGGGATTAATTTGCGTTGTATCTTGGCGATGATGCACAAACGTACGACTACATTGAGAGGAATTTTTATCGTACACGCATAAATCAGTAGCACGTGCTCATCAAGAAAATATTACAGGTATACTCATTTCACGTACACTCATTTTATAATTGAGCAAAAAACGAATGAAAAAAAAAAGTTATATGTAAAATATTGTAGAAATAAAAAGTCAGGGAGGGTTGTCGATTCGAATTGTACAAATGTACGAGATATTTTTCTTTTTTTGTTTTTTACCGTATAATTCTTCACTATTGGATCAGCAAAAAGATTATTTGCGAGTACGTCTTTATAGTTAATATTCCAATGACGTTAAAATTCGTGTCTGGAATGTCGGATCCACAATGACCAAGGACAATCGCATTTACTCGCGCTTTCTCGATTATTTCCGCATCGAATCACATACATTATTTACTATTTTCCAATGAATAACAAAACGTATGCGACAGAATTGCGATGCGATTTAATTTACACAATTATCAAAGAATAGTTACAGAATCGCTTTACGAATTGATTTCATATGATTTTTTCCGTCATGTTATCAACCACATTTTCATAAAACTTAATTTCTGAACATTATAATGAATGTTTGATCAGTGTGCAAATTCATGATGACAAAGACTGTATACGCGTATTCAGTACGTAGTTTCAAGACACGTAAATGTATTTTGCACCATCGAACAAAGACCTCCAACGTCATAACATCCAAACAAAAAAAAAACACCGGGAAAAATGTTTCCGTATAATTTTCTTCATCTTTGTGTGAACGACAATTTATTTAGAAACATTGTGATTTGTATTATGCCAGTAGCACCGAGTCTACCAGTCCAATTGATTAGTGGCAGGATAATGAAGATGCTCTACTTGTGGAAAAGGTCAGACACTGCGGATTCTATGTCTGACCACAGTGTTGTCTCGGGTTTGTTACCACTTGCATACACATCCACGCTATAATAACCGCACTGCAGGGATGTCTACTTTTCATTCGTTTATGTTCAATTAAAAGCTATGTGGTTTATGATGATGGTGACTTTAGCAATGATGATGACAATCATCATGAACATTATTATTTCCTCTTGTACATTCTTAGAATGTATCCTCGCGCTCAGTCAATTGATATTAATTAAATTTAATTATTTTTATTACTTCTTCTTCGATGTAGAATGGCAGGAATTAATTTATTGTGATCTGCAAATCATCATGGCAATTGCAAAAGGCGCGGAAATGTTGTGTCGATGAATATATGTATACAATGTGGTATGTATGAAGAGAAGAGAACTAATGCGCGCGGGCGTATACTCGCCAATCGTTTGTTCGCCTCCTGGATTACGTATATATCACTCACTAGCATGACTGAGTGAAGGTTACGATAGATCGAGTCATCGAGCGAGGCTGAACTTTGTCGAGTCAAACGTAGGGAATTTTACATTGAGACCATGCCTCTTTCTTTCATGCTTAAGTCATTTTTTCATTATTTTCTTCAACGTCATTGATCTGGTAAATGGAACGGTTTGTGTCTTTCATTCACAATAATCAGTGGATTTTTATATTTGAATCGAAGAGTGAGATAGACGCTGCTTGTGAAATATTTCACTGAGTTAATTCTATGTGAAATTTTATCTTATGTTGATAAATAATTTTATCTCTAATATTTGCTACTTGAGCAATTGACTGCTCTGAATCTTCTATTATCTTTTTCTTTCCTCTTCTTTTTTGGTCATGATGTTATCTAGCTTATGTTTTTCTGTGAATATATAGGTGTGTTCCTATGTTATTTACGGGATTTTGTATGGACTTACCATGGCACTACGTTCTGTGTCGACTGGTACAGCCACATGGGTCTTTACACATATCACAATCACGAGTAGGGCAATTTGTACGATATGCCGCCAATTTTCGCCACTACTCTGTCCGCCCGTTCTCCAATCTGCCATTTCAATTGTTATATTTGTTCTGGTTCAAATCGTTGAAATTTTAATTATCTCCTTTCACGTTTAAGTGAGAGAAGGATCAACAAAATTTAACGGAACGAATGGAAGTAGATTTATTGTATTTTTATAAAAAGAAAATGTATAAAATTGTAATTAAATAATATTAACACAGCACACACGTTATTCCGAATCCAATTCCACAGTGGACTTTTGCATTTGATTGTCTTCGTGACTGAACGATGCAATTATAATTTTTTTTTTGCAATCGATTCTTGTTTATGTTAATTCAATTTTTTTCATTGCAGTGTACACTTATCCTGGCGTTGGGTCAGGACAACATCGTTGCCACGACACTATCGATTTGAAAATTTCCACGGGGACGCGTGCTCGTCCTACAACAACTTCTGTCGATTTTTTTCTTTGTTCCTATTTTTATTACAATGGAATCACAACGATTTAGGAAGAGAAAAACCCGGAATATATCTGGATAAAATGAACGATTTGTTCTATTCACCCAAAATATCTAACTTGATGTTGTTGCACACACCGAACAGGTGAAGGAAAAGTGGGAAATGGAACTTTGATTCGAAAATGATAAATAGGGAGAGAACGGACAGTTCGCGCGTTGTGCGCCCGAAGTCAACCGCCACTCTGATTCACTATCGGTACGCCACCGTGTCTTTTATCGAGCACTCCCACCGCTGTGTGTGGCAAAACGAGCTGCGGTACATGAGGTATAGGTACAACTCTCTCTGTCTCCATCCCACTCTCACTATACTTGATTCTTAATGAGACAACTTGAGTTCCAACTAACCGACAGCGCGCATGATTTCCAGACTATCTGTAAATTGGAAGTTTTCCCTGCTTTTCCCCTTTCCATCATAACGTTCCCACACACTTTCGTTACGAGGAATTCGTAGCTGCATCATGAATTGATATCAAAAGTCCAATTCCTCATTTATATTCTGTACTTATCTCTTCATTCATCAGGGAAAAGAAGAAAACTTTGTCATAATTTTCATTCAAGATTGGTAAAACAATGAATTAAAATGAACATAATTTCATTGATCACCTTGGTTCATTGAAGGTTGCGCCCATGAATTATCTGATGGGTTTCCGCAAAAAAAAAAAAAATTTTATTTTTTCACTATATTATTCGCTGAGGATCGCGTGATCTGACATTCAATTTGTCAGATACATCTCTGATATGTATACATACACATTGTCAAGCTTCAACGGATGTTTCAATGATAACTCTTATTTGGCTATTAATTTTTCTCTCTATTATTGTATTCATTTTACTCGCGTGTGTCTCTTGCAAAAGAATTTCCAAATCAGATCATTGTGACAAGACATTTAATGCAACAATAATAATTTATTACAGTACATTTGCCCACAAGGCGTTGGCTCACATTCGAAATGATGACCAATGCTATTGGAGACCGTATCGCTGTCCCGCTGGGCTCTTCAATTCTTTCTTGAGCTTATCTCCGGACCTGTAGGTCACTCGCCTGTAATCGCATAAAGTTCAAGGACTACCTTCAAGTCGTTGATGAATCCATAACAAGATACCTGGATATTTCATTCGGAAAAAGGAAATGTCATCTCGATAACATAATTCGCTTCCGTAATGATTTTGATGGAGAACAATCTAGTTCAATAATTTTATTTCAATCATTGAAAATCGTTCGAATATGATGACACGTTTTCGATTGTCCTCTGCACAATAGACGTACATACATCAATGTGGAAGAATGAGCAAAAAATATAATTGAATTCATATGAAATTTATACATAGGGTGAATTAATTACACACACATGTCTTTTTTTGTCCTAATTGATCGTTGACCTCTCATTTTCTTACGCATACATATAAGTCATCGCGCCACCCGAATATCAATTTTATGATAATCCTGTGTGCACCAAGCGTCCTCCCAGAGGACCTCTTGTTGATCGGCATCACCCTGAGAGAGAAAGGAATCACAACAAAACATCTATGTGAATGGAAATTTATATTCATTTATATTCTGATTTTCTAGCGTCATTGACCCGATCATTCGCCTCACACGAGAATAATTTATGTCTCACTGGAAGAAATGTCCAAGTATTTTTGTACATCTCCAAGAATTGCTGTCCTTCATACGTCAGTACATGTGAGGAAAGCAGGAAAAAAATAATTGAATACATGAGTAAGAAAATTGAATTATCATCAAAAATGATAATCGAAATGAAATCATTATTGTACTAACGCATCACTATGTTTCAGGTTTTGTCGCCACGCCGACTCGTTTCAGTATATCTTCGTGGTTTCCTGTGTCATTTTAATAATACATATAAAGATCGTAGAATATATCCGCGGCTTGCCAATCCTCGTGGGTTGATATGTGCTGGCACATCACATGGTGAGTCATGTCTATGAATTTTTTTTTTGTTGGTTTCGTTTTCTGATGACTGGTGTATTAACACATAATCGTTATAAGGTCCCACTATATGTAGTTAACACGAGAAACAATGAATTCAAAATACTTTAAACTCATACATAAGACTTAGTTGATCAATGTCTTTTTATATTTCATTCACGCATTATATAAATTAATTTCCTGAATTCTTCTAGCAGTGAGAAATTCCACTCAACAATAATGGGCTTGTTTTGATGGATATGACTCCGCCTTAATTTCTTCCTCCGTATCGAAAAGAGGTTTTTTTCCGCATGTTTATTTTTAGGAGAAAGGAAAGAAAAAAAATATCAAATAGCTAAAGATGTCCCTGAGTGTATATATGTTACCGCACCTACAAATCGAAAGTATCAAACATGAAAAAATAGATAGGACCTTGTTTTATATCGTAACAATAGAATTCTGTGTCTTTGTATACGCCATGTTAACCACGTGTTTGCGTACCGGCTTTGTTTTGTTGTAACTTCTTGATGGTGTCAATATTTCCATTCATAATTCGTACGAAAATATTCTCAATAGTAAGAAGAGAAAGAAGTGTAATGGTGAAGGAATGGAGACTTCACATATGTAAATTCCGAAAAAGTTGAGCGGTTTTTTCTTTCTTCATTCACTTACATTCATCCTCTCTCATTTCTTTTTTTTCTACAGTCTCACGCATCGCCACCAATGACTCACGAATGCACCAATGTTGTAAAATAGGCGCCGCGACGCCGGCAAGCATCGTCTACCATCATGCAAGCTAACAAAACTTTTTTCTTTCTATACATTCTGAGAATTTTTGTGCTCACTGTGGACTTTCAGACGCCTTCTGGCGAACGCATCATCCTTTCCCTTGATGTATATATTTTTTCTTTTACTTTATTTCCTTTGTACACTATCATCTGCCTTCGTCTCTTTTCTTCTTCTCTTATTTTTCCAACATTCCTATGCATTTGATTATTCCTTTCTGACTCAAGCGATAATTTGAACACAAGATAAAAAAATTAGTCATAAGAAATAAAATTCCGAAATAAATGCAATGACTATTGTACTTTGCATTAATTTCTACAGTTCCACAGAAGATGAGTTAGTTGTGAAAATGACAATATATGAGATGACTTCAGTTTACCAGTGTTTCTGATCATATCATGTAACAAGAAAAATTGTCGCGTTTGCACCTAGAGAACAAATGACAAGAGAAAAAAAAAGGTGAGATGGAAAAAATTTAAGTCGTACAACACTGTTGAACACAACTCACCGTTGAGCTCAACGCATGACTCATAGTCGAATAGTTTTGTATCACATGAATTACCAACTTCATGAAAAATATTGTTTCCTTCCACCAAGTGGTAGGAAATAATATTTCAGCGGATGCGCCACCGGAAATGTACCGAAAATTCACCGGGATATCCAAACTCCAGGAAGATGAATAATCATTCCCGACCATTAATAATCAAGACAAATATCAGATTGTCTATCTAATCAAGTGTATCACCATCGTGCTTATTAGTCGGATGACGTCGGAAAACTTATTCATCATTTTCATCTTGTTTCAATGAAATTGTACGACATTATCAAAGAATGTTGTGTACATTTGATATCTGTGCATTCATCAGTATGATCAATAATATAATTTGAGAAAAAAATGCTGTGTACATTGAAATTCATCCCAGATGACGGGAATGTGTGATCCACGTATGCTGATTATTCAAATTACTGCATGTTCAATGCACACATACAGAAGACTTCTCTATTACAAGATGAAGTTATATCCAGAAAAAAATATAAGGAAACTTCTGTGTATGTGTATACGTGTATGAGATATTCGTCTTTTTTGATTGAAATCATCGTTTAGTTCCAGTTACCGACGACTAGCGTGTCTGAAGATGTCTAGTTTCAGGCTGATTATATCTTTGTTAAGCAGGAAATCAGTATAATTGATAAATTGGTTGAGCGGGGAAAATCGTTGTGGTTGTTTAAGGGGATTCCACTCTATTCTGTAAAATTTATCAGATATTATGACGTGACATCACTCCTGAATAAATATGAAGGAAAATTTGATAAAAATTTCATTTCTATTCCTAATTAACTTTTTATTTCGGTTGATGATCATCATTGTAAATCAAATTGCTTGTCTACATTATGCACTTTACTCTGTTATAAATCATATCATTCAACACGAACAATTGGACATGTACGCCATCATGAACGTATAAATGCCTATAAAACTCATTAGCAATCCAAATGGTGTCGATAGTATTCCTTGGTGTACGTCGCTGATCATAATATGCAACGAGAGTTGTTCTTACAAAGCATGAAAGGAGGTCATGAGTATGTGCTCATCTCACACGTTGTCGCATTTCCCCATATTAAACTCCTATTCATATTCTGAACATGATAACCGGACTGATTTTGCCAGATGTGATGTGTCAACTTCTTATCCACAACCTCCAAGATTATAAATTCTCGGAAGTGATTATTTTTTTCTAGCATATCCATGGCTTTTTTTAAATTCTATTTAGATTATATTCTTAATCATCCCACTTGTCCCCGAGTTCTCATACATATTTCTGTACTTTGAATTCCACATCCAACATTATAAAGTTATAGTGATAATGGCAAAGATTCCGCTCACTAATCCAATACCTAATTTCATTCATCATCTATTCATCTGTATCATCGTGCTACATCACCAAGATCACACTGTGGATCGAAGTGCTCAAAGTGATCTGGGCAGAATTCATACCATGATGATGTAGAATACAATGTCAATAAAAAAAAAATGGTGTTTCGTATTTGGACTGAAAATCGGGAGTATATGCAATTAGAGTTTTCATATTCACATCATAATTTATGTGCTTTTCGAAAATCTGATCATGCTTTATTATCATTGCCATTCACGAATACACCTGTGTACTGAAGAGGTGTGACTTGAGTCAATTGTTGCTGATATGAATCCTACAAGAGCATTCAATTGTCACCTTCAATAAGTACTCATTTATCGTGTATTATGCGCATGTATATGCACAACATTTGTTTCAGTGTGCAGGTTACATGCATAGGATGTTCAATAGAGTTACTTCTACTTGAAACACACGGAATTATGCTGTAAAAATAAAATATCGATTGAGTTATTGTTTTCAATCTTCGTATTCCGAATTTGATGCAAAAATCGTTACGTTTGATATTGGAAATTTGGAAATAATGAAGTAACACTTCGTTAGATGAATGATAAACGCTAATTGAAAAAACATTCAGCCTATCTAACATCATGAATAAATCTAATTATCTGTCATTGGGAAGTTATTCGTACTGCGATATAAATCATGCGGTTTTCGCCAGAGAATTTTTTGATATTGAGTCATTGGCTTCCAAAGTTCCATGACCTAGAAGTGGAGTTCATTGATACAAAGATGTTACCAATTTATATTCATAAGATGGATTTCAATCAGGATTAGAATGCCCTGTGGAATTTATTCGCACGAAGGGTTCGTGAAAGAACAAAAAAAAAATACAAATAGACGAAAATGTGACGGATTGCAAGTCATTTAAAACAAGTCAAAGACCTCTATTTACCCTACCATGAGGTGCGGCCACTGTCAAAGGATTAGGATACATTGCATTGCAATACACTGTGTCACATTGTTCCTTTCTATCGCATGTCAATGTGAACTCATCTGCGGTCAAGTTTCGGCGCAGGACAAAGGGGACCTTGGTTTGTGTCACTGACATCCGACTAGGACTCATCCCATTCTATTTAAATCAGGCGAATGCATACACACAGATACACATATATACACACACATGTATGTGATTCAGCAGGACAAAAACCAACTGCATTACTTTTTTTTTTTTCAATATTCATTGTTTCGTTTAGAATTGAAGTGTAGACATAGTACTGGAAAAAAATATAAAAATTTATGAATAATGAACGGTTCAGCATGATGGATCTTTAAATTAAATATTTATTCTTGTCTTCCACAATATAGAAATGAAGATATGCACACAAACACTTTCGAATATGTTAATCTTTGCATTCCGTTACATATTTTTGTTTATATATTTTTGAAAATGTAATTTATATTTATATGTATAATTCCATTCATGTTCTTAGTTTTTGTTATGTGTGTATGATGCAAATGTATATTATAAGTGCGCTGATACATATTTTTAAAAGTAAACGACAAACATATTTATATGTATATGTATGTGTATATATATGCGAGATAATTCAGATTGATGTAATTATTATCATGGTCTCATTGTCTCATTATTATTGGCCGTTTTAAAAATGATACAAGTTTATGTAGCATATATATAGATAATTTTTCAGTGTGGTGATTCAATTTACTCATTACCACAATTGAACCCTTGAAGAATATCTGATGATACTTAGAGGAAGGAATAGCCCGGAAAGATATTCAAGGAAAAGAATCATCGGATGGAAAATTTGATACCTAAACAGCGGGGCATTTATATATTTTTTTTTGTCAATAGTTTTCCTACAAATAATTTCCAATTGTGTTCTTTTCCGCTAAGAATTTTCTCTACTATTCTTCCTTCCGCCATCTAAATTTTCCAGAATATCGTCTATGTCAGGATTATTCCTTCCTGCACATATGAATAATTACCACTCACAATGAGGAAAATAATGCGCAACAAAATATTTCACTGCTTCTATAGAATATCAATTTTCGGAGTGTGACTACTGTAAGTATCATACGCATTGTTCCATGCATATTCATTGTCGAATATATATCTACATTCTCATATTATTTTTGTATTTTTGTTTCGTTTCCATATCAGCACTTCATGCAGAGGAGTTCAATGAATATTTACATTAACTATTAAAAGCCGAAGTATAATCATATGATATCGAAGTTGAATATTCGTAATAGAATTTGTCAAAGGCAGCGCTACAGCTGAAATCGTTATCCATTTATTAAATTAATCTATCAATACACTTATACTTGAGTTGTAAATTCCGAATTTTGTTTGTTGTATTCCAGTATATAAGAACAAATAAAATAAACCGTGAGTGAAATGAATATATTTTATTGTTATATTGTTTTGTAAAACCATTGGCAAATGTATGGTAGCTCCACTGTAATGTGGTGAATATATCTATTGTTTTTTGTATTTGTGTCTTTTATTATTTTTTCAACAACTTTTTAAATACCAAAAATGGACAGGTGTGTTGATCTTTGATCGTAACGTTTCTTTCCATCTGTTACATTCTCCATCTCATTGCTGATTCAAAATGATTCATTCACTTCTTATTCACTCATTTTAACGCTGAATCATAATTTTTGGTAAATGCAATCGATTTTATTTTATACAAATGAAAACGTTACCATCAAGATGCAATTCATTCACTTTTTTATTCAATAAATATTACATATA
>JABMBR010001330.1:0-30929 GCA_018881525.1 Meteorus sp. PSUC_FEM 10030008
TATATATATATATTCTTGAAATCCCGTTCAACATAATTCAATTTATTTGTTTGAATATATATTCAAAGCTTTCCTATCTTAATACGCGCCAACATCACCGATGGTGTCGAGATGGCCGTAAATAAAATTCTCTCCCTTATTATGATTTTTATGTTGAGCAGTTGTTCTTGTGCATGTCTACTGTCACACACTGTGCATACTAGGTTCGACCTTGCGATATGAGTCGCGCACCCTCATGTCATTAATTCACAATTCCTCCCTATCTGTTTATATTCAACATTATACAGTAGTTTTAACAATAATCAATTTTCACAATTCATCAAACTGTTATAAATGACTATGGTTAACCGTCATTCTTTAGATATGTTTGTAGGTTTCATACACATATGTAGGTCGATGTATGAGTTCTGAACGGGCTTCGTGCTCATTGGCTTTGATCTAAATTATTGAATTAACTACATATACACAGCATACGACTCGAAAAAGTAACGTCAGCGTTTCAGGTTTCTTCATACGTGATAAATTCATAATCGAAAAATCCACGATAGAACTACCATATATTTTCATATAGAAATTCCTGTTTATTTGAGATTTAATCTTCAAATTCATAATAATTATTAGCCTAAAAAGTTAGTAGGAGGAAAAAACATGAGACAACTGCTAGTTGCACCGCTCTCGTCACGCGCAAAAACACCATGTAATTATGCACGCGTACTCATACACATATTCAAACACATACGAACATTATGATGCGTGCATAAATGTATACTTTTGCTTTCACGAATGTCGCAAATGCCCGAGCAATTTCCATGTCTACTGTGCCTCTCATCATTCAACAGTAGGTATGGATCGAATGAGTCAGACTTGCTACGTGTCTTTCTTCACACTATTACCAACTGAAGTGATTACGTGAACGCCATGGCCGCACCATACAGCCTACATCACGACATCTTTGTGTAGGATCCATTAGGGCAGGGCATTATCATTTAGCTCAAGAAAAAACTCGATGAAAAAGTTGAATCTGCGATATGTATATCATAAATACAACTATGTAGTATAATCATCGATTACGTACAATTATCAAGATCATCCAGATGCATTTGGCAATGATGGATCATTGATGGTTGTGCGGCGACATTCAAGAGTTTGCGCCATGATTTCGTATAGAAACTCATATGAAAAAACAATAATGAATTTATTGTCTTATGAGCTTCAAAACCATCGGGTCGAGAAACAGTAGCCGATTATAGACACTGATAGTGCGTTATAATGCGGTTTATATATGCGCCTCGAGTACAAGAGTTCCGGCACTGTGATGCGACTACAAGACGCCTGCACTTGGATCCACAACCATGAAATCCTGATTCAGTAGGCGATTCAAGCGTGTTGAGCGTTGATGTACGTTTTTATTGTTCATACAAATCAAAGAATTCATTTGTACGCAAATAAAACGAGATGTCCGGCCTTACAGGTATTTGCGTAATCTTTTGAGATCAATTCCATCCTCAAGGTGTATCTTGTACAGTATCTATCGATGAATTTTCATAACGAAGATCATCGATGGGTTTTCCATAATTCCATCAATGAGAATCGAGCAACGGAAACAAAAATATAAAACATCGACGTGAATTTGCATAACCCAACCGATTTCACTTTTGGCACTGTTTCTATACACCCAGTGAAGATGCTCCCAACCACAAGATTCCACTTACACAGTGACTAGGGATTTATATCTGCACTGATTATGGTCCGTGGGATAAACAGTTCTCGGTACGTAGACCCAGACGGGTTAGTAGAGATGATGCGAGTGGGTTCAAGGAAGTGTTACGCTGGCAACAGCTTGAGCAAATGACCGATCGCGTGAGCTATCGACATTCGTTAAAACCCTGCGAAGAAATAAAGCACACTCCAAGTATAATATTGCTTGGAAACATGAGGTATTATCCTTTTCACTTTTTATCCATTCAACACCCACGTAAATATAATATACTCGCATTAAGGATTGATCTGCGGCATGGCTATCATGCACATCCATAAAAAATAGTGGATTAAGCAGATCTTCTCTTTGCGAATGCAACAACCTATTGGTTTCCTGCCCACACATCATTCGTCCTTCTAAGTTAATACCAACACACTTACTCTCCATCATACAACTTCTCGTCAGTTTTATTGTAACAGGAATCATGAGGGAATGAGTAAGCACGGGGTTCAATCGTCCCTCTATCATGGCGCGTTCGGGTTCAGACGCTCTCTACGACAATTCAGAAAATCTCTCCATTTCAAGATTTTGTGATCAGCTACACTTGTTCATTGACTGGGTTTTGACCTGTCATTCATGATACCATGTTTGTGTGTTTCAGGTAAGATTTTCTCGGATATTTCGAATTATTTCATCCTTGACCAAGAATTGATTTGATAACAATGAAAAATCAATCCGTATTGAATAACCATGAAACATACTCCTAACACGAATATTCAACAACGAATATTCGCTGATGTTTATTCCATGCCGGTTGGCTACCGGCAATTTGCCGCAAAGAACAAGTTTTGCAACAAGACGACCTCCACAAGGGGAACTGAGTCATGGAGCCCTTCGTTTGCATGGTGTGCGTAAACATAGTATGCGCTATAGCGTGAGTACACTCAACCAATCACTGACGAGTTTATGGTATCACCTGGACCGCCCGATGAAGCAAGCGATGACTCTCTTCAGCCGCGGAGTAAGTTTGCGAAAATGCGCATTCTCACTCTCGCAATTAGTGATATGCATTAAATATAGCTGATATAGTATGTTAATCGAATATGGTCAATGCTAATTCCATTATCGGTTTTTCACTCTGTTTCAAATTGAGTACAAGTAATATGATTATGTGACGCAGCGGTCGTCACAAGCCCATCGATACGGCAAATGATTTCATCCTACTTTACAATAGTTTGAACGTAACATTAATTAACACATCTGAACCAGACCGTCGACTTTGTAACATTTCCCGCTACTTACTATCCGGAACGGACTTTTGAATTCATAATTTGAAGCATCAAAGACTATTGAAAATTCGTTCTTCTGTTGATAATTTAAAACTGAGACCGTCAGAAACTGGATAATAGTGCCACCGGATCTAGTGATAATAATAAAGCATTGCAGTAACGACCATCATATCCTGAACAGAATGAATAACTCAAGGTCGTCCTCTTGTGATGATTAGAGGTTACTTTTGGTGGGTGATTGAACTCCTAACGCAAACGTGAGTCTATGCCATATCGATGTTGTGGTTAGTTAATCAAAGATGTAACTTGACATTTCGACAAGTCTGGAGTCAAGCTTCAGTTCCTATAACATCAATATCCTCATGCGAACGAGAAACAGATCAGCAATATGCCGTCTGGGATATAGAGTAGCACATGAGAGGTTCTGAACACAAATGCGTATCGTGTGAAACGCATACGACATGTGGCATTGCTTTTCTTATCCTTCGACACTTTATTGACAATTGTATGTTCTTCATATTCGCAACCTCTGTTTTACTAGTGTGTTGACCAACGCCCATATACAATTTGAATTGTTGCAATTTACATGGGTTCATCAATGGTTGAAGAAAATGACCATGTTGACTCAATATTAACATCCATTATAACAGTAAATTCATTAGGTGAACTTCCATCCATTTCATTTCACACCATGCGACGCACCATGCAAAGCCTCATGGACGGCACCATGGAAGAGGCAAATGAAGTGTGAGTTGAATGGGTCTTCGGGTGTTTTTGTGACTTCTATTTAGATGAACAACGGTACATCTTCACCATATTCATCGGCTTAACACGTGGCTATAGGAGCTCCATTGTTTCATAGATATGTGTTTATGAATGATAGACAATTTGGGGTGTGATTTTCGAATTTCTTGAGCATCCAAAGGAATATCACACCAAAATTATTCCCTATACTCCAACATAAATCGAACGTAGAGTAGCTAGGCAATATGGTTTTGTGAAAAGGGGAGTCCATTGGCTGAAAAATGGTGGAGGTGAAAAAAAACAGGACGGAGAAGAAATGAAAAATATAATGGACGGTTGAACGGCCGGCTAACGACTCAGGACGCGAATGATTGAATCGTCTTGAGTGCTAGCCGTAGTGGTGTGGCCCGTCTCTTCCTCCCCCTTCTCTCTTAGTTTCCTCTCATTGGATTAAGAAGCCAACACAGCTACTGGCGAACTCACAGTGACATGGAAGAAATAGAATCATCATCAGTGTGCATGTGATATTTTGAATGAAACATTCGCATGCTTAATCATCAAAGGCCCTGTAGAAAATTTAACAACCGTGTACCGAGAATCATGATGTTGAAGAGAATTAAGACTATCAAATGCTTTTGACTTAAAAACCCGTCGAAATTATACTATTTTGTGAGATTTGTAAATCATTAAGCGAGACTGAAATGTGTTGGAATTCTTTTTTCGATATGACTATAGGGGTGATCCCAGACATCAACATCGATATCGTTGAAACAAAAAAGATTACGGAAGCAGACGTCCAGTATCTTTGTGTTCAACGAATTTCAGAATTTATTTATTAATTTTATTGTTTGTAGGCCTCCATCAGCGTCTCCCCATCCACATCATCCTTTATGAATTATTTTCTCTCATTCTTGAAATTCCGTAACGAATGCTACTCATCCAGTCTACTTCCAAGTAATGTGTAGCGCGCGTTACTGATAACCACATTGATGTCGACGACAAATATACATATCTTCACTCTTTGTTCTCAATTATATTGCTTCGATTTATTATTTTACATTCAAAATTGTAAAGAATTTGCAACATTATCCGACAACATTACGTATTTCATATGATGATTGTTTCAAGAAAGTTGCGAGCGCAATGTGCAAATTAAATGTTGATTGTGGTTTGATTGCGAGAAGCGACCACGGTAGCTCGGCCCCTTCCATTGCGCGATAGATTGCACTGATAGCACCTTTATCATGTCTAACTAACTATCCACCCAATGCTCTGCTCACCAGTCGACACTGACTGCCCATATGGAATGAAACAACGCTCATTTTACCACGCTCTACAAAGCAGTAGAGAAAATTCCGAATACTTGTTTTTCATGTTCAATACGTTAGTATATAGATACACAATTTATACAACATAACAATTTTTTACGTATTCTTTCGATTTTTGGTTGAGCGAGTGCTGATATTCACACCCATAGTGAGGGTGATTGTGCCATGTCACCGTCCTTGAAATATTTGCCACGACTGCCTCACCTAACTAAATACTGTGTGACGAGTAAAAACGAGTTTCATCATATTATTTGTGATTACAGGAAGCGATACACAAAGGTTCCCCGCCCAATTCTCGCTTCAACAACATTCAATATCCATTTATTCCGTCGTCCAGCTGAGTTTCCCAGTGTGTATTAGTACTACGCGTCAATGAAATATCAGAAACATATCAGCTATACCCGAGACCTTGACACATGGGGATGATAATATTGAACGAACTGTTCAATTATGTCTCTTATTTTTCCTACTACTCCATATTGTTCTGTTCATTCGATGGCTTCTCAAAGTTCCCTTCTGTTTTCTGAATTTGGGACAGTAAAACGGACTCGATCTCACGTCACATTACTGAATCATGATATTTTGTATTCATGTTGAACAGTCTCATTTTCTTTCCAATATTTCGTGTCTGTTGACCATGGGTGGAGAAAAACGATGGTACACAAAGCTCTGAATCCTCTAAAAAATTATGGATAAGACTATAGGTGTGTAAATCAACAGCGCACTGAACAGATGTTTGATCGATACTCCAACGAGACTTTCTTTTACATAACAAACATTGAGGCTTCTTCGAATGCTTGTCGACTTCGGATACGAACTTGCACCGCTCACATAATGCACATTCACGTCAGTCACGACGACTGACACATCTGCATGGTATAAATATATTTATTGAACACTCTGGGTACGCTTCTGTTCACATACACTAAGAGTATATGAATTTGAATTGTACAGTAGATATGAATATATCATCGTGTTAATTATAAATTATTTTTCCACACTGTCTGTCTTCGGTTTATTGGTCTTTTGTATTCTTGTTATGTATTGGTCCGCATGTTACAAGAATCGAGGGAATGCACTTATTCACATTACAGATATTGCAAAAGGCTATTTATACTGTTCTGACTCGCTGTTCCTAACAGAGAACTCGTAAGCTTCATATCATTCTTTTTGTCCGCGCAATCTGATTAACCATCTAAGGTAACAATCATCAGTTGTGACGGTAAGTAGTGGTCACAGCATTACTAATACCTTCTGAACGTTGGAGAAAGCACGAGTTACCGAATGAATAACGGGCATCTCAATAGTATTTTGAGCTGATCTTACTTGAATGACGCCCATAAACTTCGAAGACCTCACAAAAATTCGCAATGTTGACCGTGTACAAAGAGTATGAACCTATTGCGCATATATTCTGATAAAGCAATATGGAATTAGCACTTGTATCAGAAACTGTTATGCAAAATGAATGACTGTCATTGAATGTTACAAAACGTGTTTTGTACACTCAATTGCTTGCACCGATAATTACATCACATGCTGCCAATTATCCAGCAGGGTTCGTCGAGATAGGAAACTACAGAATCTTGTCTTTACCAATTTCCGTCACTTCATGATCGAATATATCAATCATTTCCTCCCATTCTTTCGCCAACTACTAGCTAGTTTCTACCAACATTCCAATATACAGTAGGGCCTCAATTCTCTTCCGCATTTGCGGACCTTTAGGAAAATATCGACGGATGATCATCTAGCATAGTAAAGGATAATGCGTAACGGTCTATACGTAAAATGCAATACGGGTGCAGGTATATGAAATTTCCAATTCCAATGTGTTATGATGTTCAAAAGACTATGTTATTGCGTTGATCGTTTCGCATAAATATTGAACAATCGTATTACATAATGAATAACTTCAGAGAAGTTCATGTTTGTCATGTTGGGTATATGGAATGAAAAATTCGAATTGAGATGAATATTGGAGCGCGTAATAGAAAATCAGGAGAGTGGAAAATCCTCTTACCCTATCAAGTCCTACTTATTCATCCGTTACTGTGGTTCTCACATTCACTTATCAATAATCAGATAATCCAACAAAATTCTCCTTCCACAACTACGAAATGCGCGATTCACACAATCAATATCTTACGGTCTGCTGATGATAATTCATTGTGGCAGAGGTAGATATTTCCATCCTACTCCTCGAGAATGTTTTTACTCCAAAACAAAGATAAAATATTACATTCATTGGTAATCACTTTTGCTCACACCGATTCGACGGACATACGCCAATGGGTTAAAGGTATTGAGGCCTCAAAACGCTACTTGTGATGTATAACTTTTGCGATCTTGACCAGCGTTGAAAAGGTCCAATGTTGCAAGAGTAAATTAACTCGTCCACTCCGAAAAAGAGTCAATGGCTGACTTTGATTTTGAAAATTCGTCATAGTCAGATTATCGTCACGGTGTATTAATCCAACGCATATCCTTGAATATCCGATGAGATATCGAGTTCAACGACCCTCACGAATGATCGTGATGGTATCGACACATAGACGCATAAACGTTAATGATGTTAAATGACACGATTCCATTATTATGTCTACAACGTCTTCGAGTCACGCACGATGTGACATTTCCCTCACGGATGACCACACCCGTCTATCATCTCATGTGCTACATCGGTTTTGAAAGATTGGCAAGTTGAAAATTATTATGAATCAATATTCATACGTCTTTACTATGAGTGGAATAGGTTGATGAAAGTGAATTATCTTCGTTCCAAAGCATTTGCTGCAATTGATTGGAGACACGGCATTGATCTTCTATGTAGACACGTGCGTAATGATATCTAACTTGTTTCAATGCCTATGAAAATTTTATGGAATGTGCGATTTACAAGTCCACTTGCACTCTGTGCTAGATGAAGAGAGCTGCGGAATTTAGTCTACACAAAGATAATATATGTAGATGTACGAATATACCAATAACAAAACCCATAATAATGACTGTCAAACGATTCACTCTATTTCGAACAATATTTCCAATCTCCATCATCAAAAATGAAATATTCTCATGACGTTTATTGCTTTCGAAAGTTTGGTTTTCTCTCACTTTCCTGTTTTAATGCTGAACTAGCGTCAACACTGGGATTGGCAGCAGTGAAGCATATCGATATAGCCAAACCTGGTGATATACAAGCAAACTGAAATATGTTACGCACGTACGATCATCCTTTTCATCCTTTGCATAATCTAACGTTAAACGAGCTGGCAATCAAAGATTTCGTCTCACCAATTGAGAACGTTATCCTCTAGGTTACCCTTCTCGCATTTAATGGCAAATTAATCGGTTCATTCTCCATGTATGTCGATAATCCAATCAGATGAAAGTATTGCTCGTATATGAGTATGCATCATGAATCTTGATGATCTCTCTCAATTGGACAATGTTCTGTTTGGCCGTCATGGTTGATGGATCATTCATATGATACTCTTATCAGTCAATAATTTTTTGACTCATTTTGATTTTTCTCTGATCGTAGCAGTGCGGCAGTGGTTCGTCTCCGGGAGAAGTTACGAACAATGAAGGTGATGGTATGGATTGTATGCCTCTACGACCAGGACCATTTCACTATCTGATAAACGAACAGGCAAAATCACTGGTTGCACTCCAGGAGCTGCAGAATGAGGTCGGCGCCCTTCTTGAATTTCGGGACCTCGTTATCGAGACGTTCCCAAACCTCAGGCACAAGATGGCCGCGTCGGCGACGGCGTCAGTCGCTGCATCCGTAATGTCATCATCGTCAACATCAAATTCTCACATACCATTACCGCTTTCGAGCCCATCATCACGAAGAATAAGCGAGTGGGAGCCAGGAAAAATTCGCCGTCGTGTCGTGCCTCGTGATACTGAAACATTAACATCATCATTGCCACGAAGCCGTAGTAATTCGCACAGTGGCGGTAGTAAAAATAGTGCCACTGTTCAAGACTCGGGTTTTAGCACAGAAACATCGTCTAAAGACAGTGCATCAACAGCAATACCACGGCCAGCGAGCCCGAAGCCGTCTGCAGACGACGCTGAAGATGAATTATGGAATTTATTAGATGTTATTCATCGCAAGGGTATTCGTTTGCGCGACGAAGTGGAATCTCTGCAAGGCAGATTGGAGAGTGTTGCGCCAGATGACATTGGTCTCTCCCAAGATGTACTTGCCGCTGTGCGACAGGTTACGAAAGAGACTGCCATATCTTCAGCATGCAATCGAGTTGATGATGAACACATACAGACAACGGAAGGGGATCGTCATCGGGTATCAATATTGCAACAGGAAAACGAGCAACTGCTTATCAAAGTTGCTGAACTCGAGGCCGAAACCATATCAAGTCGAGTGCGTGCACAAGAATTACAATCAGAATTGGCAGCATTATCCACAATTAGATCTGGCCTAGAGGACCGTTTACGGGGTGAGTTGAAGATTGACAATGAAATTCATATGATTGCAACACAGCGAAAACCCGCATCGCCAAAAAGCATATCCCCGTGTCAATCACCTAAATCTGGTGTCAATATCAGAAGTAAGTCGTCAGCGTTTGCTTCAGTCGTCACCAATAAATCGCATAAAAATCGATTCAGAACAAGGACTATTGACAAAAATGTTATTGCAAATGTTGTTGCGGAGCAGTCAAATAATGAAATTGATTATGCCGTTGCTGCACAAGAGAGACGTGTGAGATTAGGTGCATTGGATTCTGTACTCATCTCACCAACGAGAGTAGCACACGTGAAAGATGTTGATACTCACAAAATCGCAGCGATCCTTCGAGAACATTCGCCGTTGGAACTTCAACGACATTTAATCACCACAACCGTCCACAATCAGGTAAAACCAGTGCATTCAGTTTTATTCTCTCGTTTGGTTTTCCACCTCTTCCTGTATTTCATTGAGCCTCATTGTCCTTCACAGTGCCTGCAAAAGAGGTTAGACGATGTACAAAAAGGTACTGACGTACTGTCCGAGCGGTTAGATAAAGCAAAAGAGGAGAATGACGATTTGCGATTCCAGGTAGCGATATTGACTTTTATATTGATCATAATGAATAACTGTGATATCAGTAACAATAATTTTTCTTCATATTTTCTCAGCTGGAAGAACGTAATATTCAGTTGGAGGGTACACGAGCACGTGTTCGTGTATTAGAAAAATTGCAACAGCGGACACCGACTGAAATTGAACCTGACTTAGAACTAGATATTGAAACAAGATGTGAACCATGTTGTTTGGAGCCTGGTAGTAGTACAGAATCAGCGCGAGATCATCATAATCCAGTTGAAATTAAACCATCACCACGAAAACGACTCCCCAGTCGTATACCCCTCCCAGGATCTATGAAAACAACAGCAGCACAGAAATCACCGTATTCTAATGGGAAAAGTGATAACCGTGACTCATTGAAAACTTCATTGAAGTCAATGACTAAGTCTAGCAACTTGACCCGTGACTCGAGTCGCGATAGTTGCAATAGCGGCAATAATTTTAAATCATCACTATCCAGAACGAGGGATTCCAGTCGCGAATCGTTGAATAAAAGTTTACCAAAAAATGGAAAGGAAGCAAGTCGTGAATCACTGACAACTAAAGCATCATTACCAAGGAATAATCCGAGTCGCGAGTCCCTTAATAAATCATCACTATCGCGTGCCCGTGATTCGCTAGAAACCGGCAACAATCATCATAACCACAATGTCCACAGTAACGTCTGTGGTCCGGGTAACACACCTCGACGGCCGCTCGCTCCAGCACGTCGATCCCACAGTTTGGCGCGCGTCTCTATTGACACTGACACTACCGGCAAGGTACGACCACCAAAACTTGCCTTTTGGACCAATTGGATGAAGTAACTCCCTACTAATTTTATACAAAATAAAAAAACATAAAGAATTCACGAAGAAACAATTGCGCAAACGAACGAATCAATAAATAGTCAATGGTGAAACGATCACTGAATGTGATGAATGAGAATTATCGCATGGGGCCTGATGGCACGCGCGCGCATACATGTATCGCATATAGGAGTATAGCTTGTGTGTGGAAATAACCATAATTGAAGAGGAAAGGCTCTCATCTGGGTTCATCTTGGACGTCCGTAATTCTATAGGAGGAAATACGAAGAGAAAAAAAAAATATGCTAACGTTATTGTACAAAAATTCAAATACCCCCACTCTTGGAGTGACTTAACGATATCTTCCTCTTTCGTTTTTTCTCTTTTTTTCTCTGCCGATCATCCTTTTTGATTTTCTTAGTCTCCATCTTTCAACAAACGCGTTACTGTTAGTTCATCTAGTAGAAAAAAGAGCTGCATCGTCCCGTCTTATACAAACCAAAAAAAAAAAAAAAAGAAAAGAAAAAAACATTTCTAGTGATGAATTACTTTTCTTCCTGATTCTTTCGTATACCATAATACATTGAGACAGCTATTGATCTTTCTGAGAATACAACATCGAGACATCCTCTATCGACCTAAATCCCATGATACATTGGTATACAGTTTATGTTTCCAATTTTTCTATTTGTTATGGAGTATGACAAAAGCCACCCGGCTGTTGATTTGGTGCGATTGAGAATTGAGATCGGATAACGTGTAAAATAATGGAAAAGATATTTGACCGTCCAGCTCACTATGAGAGAAATAACATAGATGAATGAGTAAAAAAATACCAAATTTGTGGACCACAGGCGAGCGTGCGTTCGAGAGTCCGATAACGCAAATGGCCCCTACTCGCGTCCGTCAGTCTCTCGTAAGTTATTGCTTTTTTTTATTATCATTTGCTTTGGACGCTTCTTTATTCTGTTCTGGATGTGGTGAGCTACAGAAAAACTGCTTGTTTATCACCCTGATTTGTTCATATACTTGGTAGTGAAGTAGAACCTTGATTTATTCATTCCTATGATTTTCTTTTCTTTACTTGAAGTGGGCATGAGCACGCTACACGACTATATATTCTCAAGTATGTGATTGTTGGTATTGCGCTGCTTTAGATCAAGACAATGACTGATTTTCGAAGTATTTGAAGCTTTTTTCCATAGAATCGCATCGTCATTTTGATAATTCCGAAGCTTCCATTCCTTTCAGATGGGAACATTTGTGCATGGAAATATATCATCGATGAACTCTCACAATTTCTTTGCATTTTTCCTCTCTTTTTCGAATCCTGCAGTCACCCAAATGAATATTCTCGGCATCAACCGTTTTTTGTTTGTTCTCATTTGCCCAATTTTATTATGTTGGTCGTCATTTAAATGTGCCTGACATACGGACGTAGTAAAAATATAAAAAATAAAAAATACGTTGAAACCGCACTCAATAATCGACCCAGTACTTTACAAAGAGAACGAAAACGAAAAAATTCATCAAATCGATCACACGCTTACCTGCTTGGCCTGAAAATTTTCGCCCAAACATATTCATCATGTTGTGGGTCCAATTTTCATTGTGACAAAAATTATATATATATATATTCATGATGATATATCAATTGAAGTGAATCTTGATACATGTAGACGTAAAATGAAGCAAACATCTTATATTCCGAACTGAGAATGGCAAACAAATGTGCGTTAATGATTTACCGCTATTTTGCAGACTGATGCCCCATCATCGTGGTGTTCATCGCACAGTGACCTGCAACGTAGTATGGTATCGTTGTATTCTGATTCGCTGAATCACGATAGTACATCTTTAACCGGATCAACGAAAATTGAGTTCATAATTGGTTCACCTACCAGAAAATTCCGACCAAATTCAACTTGGCCACGGCGTTATTTTGACAGTATTGATTCAACTGCTGTAGCTGCCGAAAGTCTTATGACAGATGAGTATCCACTAAGATGTGGAGAAGCGCTCGCCGAGTGCGATTCACTCGAAGTACATCCCATATCGAGTGAAGATTAATTGAAGATGAATTCATAGAATAAATTGAATCAAATTCAAAGTCGACAATTTTTTTCACGTATTACAAAAAGGTCCCGATAAACATCTCATTGCTATTGCTTTTAATATTGCAAGACGTTTAACACAATTGTTATTTTTGAAGAAAAGTTTATCCGTTCAAGAGATGCAGGATCCATCAATGAATAATTGTCCGTAACAAGTCATATACTGTCAAAGAAAAAGACTTATCCCAATCATCAAGAATCAGTTTGCCGTGCAAACTTTGTATTACTTGACCACTGAAGATATATATCTTCGCTATTCCGTAACATATAGAATACATATATAAATATAATTTCTCTTATAAGTGCATTTCCAGTCGCAAAATTTATGCATTTTATATTATGTATTTGAATATTCATTAAATAATGTTTCTACATTCTGTAAATCAGGCTGTGTCCATCTGTTCGCATAGGATTAATGTAAATAATCATAGTGAAAAGCGGAGAAGTAAATAGCAACATTACTATTGTTAGGTACATTCATATTTCTATGACAATTAACGTTCTCTCCGTGATTAATTTCATAGTCAAGAAGATGCTTTTCTCCATTGCGTTGTGTATGTATATATGACGTAGAGGGTCATCCAAAGGAAACAGATGGAACGGAAGCCGCGCGACGAATGATTCCCATTCCATTATGCGTTTCTAACCTATCGCTATTCGCCAATGTTGCATTCCGTTGAAAATTTGTGATTTTGTAATTTGTTCTTTTCTTTCTATTTCCATCGTTTTATTTATTCTCATACTGGCGTATCGCATTTTATTTTTGATTTATATTGATAGAGTGCAATATGTTGCAAACGAAATGGTGTGCAAAAATTATTTGTTAACCGAAAAAGTGCACTGGAAATTTGTCAACGTATGTTTGTTTTTTTGTTATAATTGAAGCTATGGTTTGATTGAGAAGAGAGAATGAAGATTCAAGAATCTACAGAAACCATCGTGATAATAAAAAATTTATATGGGTGAAATTGAACATATAGATTCGGTAAATTCCTAGTTCATTTGAATTTGTCTGAGAGAAATCAACGGCAATGATGAACTTGATCATAATCACAGTTCATAACTATGATCTTGTTTGTCATAATGAGCGATGAAGACATACACGTGGCATAATTACACTGCAATTCAAGTTGATAGAATCGTGTCCCACGGCTTATTTTTGTTCTATATATCTGCAAAAAAAATTTATCTGATAAACTTTCGTTTCTATCCCTCTCGCCATAAAGAATTGTCTTCACATCTCCTCAGCTCATCGTATTTGTGATACATGTATGGACTTTGTCAATGATTTGTGATTAAAATGGTTATGCTAATAGGATTGATAAACATTACTTGTTTTATTAGTGTCAAAATTTCCATTCCTTATTTCCATGTGCAATGGACACTCTGGAAATAGGTGGGTATGCATATTCGTTGCATATTTAGCCCAATTGTATTTTTTTTTTCAATCCTAACAAGAAACGGAGTATTCATATTCATAAAAAAAACGAAAAAATAATGATAATTTTTTTATACTCCCAATATTGACGGAATAAGTGTGGTCCATTAGTATGAACGACCTTCATGCTCGTTGGTTACTTTACAATGAAGTTTATTATTTTCATACTTTATTTGCGAGCGCGAAAGTTCGTGAAAAAGAATGATGTATATGTTCAAGAAGTTTTTCAATTTTAATTACTTTATATTGAATATTTGAATATGTTGGTTTAACCTATTAGTGAATTGTATCATCAACTTACGACGATCACCGACTCGTTCGAAGAATGAACGAAAGTTAAGCACAGACATATATACATATACATATAGTTCACTCTGTAAATATTCAAATAGAACAGCAAAGGGAGAAAAAAACAAAAACTGACGTCGAGCAAATATTTAACTAGTTTCTAATGTAAATAAATTATGTATAATGAAGGCGAGATAAAATGAATATAAAATTGATGAAGACAGAATTACGTAGTTTGTTCAACTAATTCATTGGCGGAAAACATCATAAATAACAAACCTTACGAGTGAAAACTCAATCGACAGAGTGAATCTCCTTCGAATACATATGACAATAGCATATGCATTCCATTCATTTCAATATACTGCATTATACAAAAATCAACAGTTCATATCAGTTCCGGGCACATCGAACTGCACACGGAGAACATAAAATATGATCACGCATAGGCCAGCTTAGGGGACGCGTCGACACCTTTAGCTGCCACGAGAATCCCATTTCAATTACGCTCAAGATTCTTTATCATTGACATCTCCAATTAGTTAATTCCTCATACATATATGATACTTTTTGTGAACGTAAATGAACATAGAACCGAACACATGTCATATCAATTAAGGTGTTTCAGTCAGTTTGAGGTCAAGTACGATTTCGCAATTTTTAACCATTCACTACACTTCCATACGAGTATGTATAAATTTCAACTGACTTTCGGGATCATCATTATAGTCGAAAATATACGTGGAAATGTGCGCATTCTACACTTCAAATGATGAATAATTCGTACAGAAGTACGTACACGGAACCATAAAAGTCAAAAATAATTGTTACCATTTGTGAATGGCGAAGATAAAAAAAATGACATACGTATTTTATTTCACCTTCTTTTATTATCCGTTATCGATATACCTCACACATTCATGTTCATTCGTAATGACATTCACTGACATTAAAAATAAGTTGCCACACCAGAATATGACCTTTACTTGAAAAGAAAAAAAAATACACTCATATCGATATCACAAATAGTTCCTAGCTGTAATGACAGTGAGAGAATCAATTATGTGTATTAGCGAAAAATGGAACAGATGGTGATGAACATACCGTCAGATATCTGTGTGATTCATAAGACGTAAGGGTTTATATTCTGGCTCAGGATTGCTTATATAATTAATCTTATTATCTCTCACCAATTTATCTTGCAAACATTTGTTTCACAGCATCTTTCAGTTTAATCTTCTATCTGTTTCCTTACAATCATATATCAATCTGTCGTGATCATTTGACTATGTCCCAATGCTACTCGCTTCTCATGAAGAAAAGGACAATACCACTTCAGTTGAGAAATCAATAACATTGGAGGATTCCGCAATGACATCGAAGGTTAATGATGACAGAAATATTGGTGTGGCTGAGTACAATCCATTTGAAGCGCGGGATGTGATTCAGGCTAGCTCGTATGGAAACAAAATTCATTGTATACTTGTATACATAAATTATGTTGGGCAGTTAAATTTTTTGTCATGTTGTAATATCGATATCGTGTAGATTTTCATGGTTTTGATATGTTTTTTATATTTTTGTTCTTTCATGATTTCATCACACTTGACTGGAATAACTTTGGTAAATGAGAAATAATGAAATTTCTACGAAACAAAACAGACAATATGACGCGAAAATGAATACGAATTTACAAGATATATGAGATAAAAAGTGAAAGACATGAAATTCATACTACGCACCACTCGATCTCTGTATTATCCTTCAATTACAGTGACTTCATGGTATTTATGCACCTGATGAAGGCCTCCGTTGGCAGCGGCATACTTTTCCTTCCACATGCATTCCGTCGTGCTGGTTACGTATCAGCTTCGATATGCAGCATTGTGATTGGACTGATAAGTTGCCATACAGCTATGCTTACAGTATGTCCGAGCACTATGGTTTTTTTCTTCACCCCTTATAGAAAAATATGCGTTCCCTGACGTCCTGACATCGAATGGCTTTGTCCTTTTTTACTTCTCCTTTACGATGCAGATTATATTCAAATGTTTTTGGTGTCCCAACCCATGTGTAATGTATTTCATTATACAAACTCTTTATTAGATCCGCCCCGTATATTATTATACCCATATCGTTATTGTTCTTTTCATGATTTTTCACATGCCTAGAAAATACGTTGATCGTATTACATGACATGATTGTTATCAAGAATGAATGTCATCCAGATATTATTGGTATCGTTGATGTGTGTGTGTGTGTGTGTATGCGTGTGTGTGTGAGTGTGTGCGACACATATCCGTATTTATCCATTTAAGAAAAGACGTTTTCTCATCGTTCCTCCTATCATTTCTTCCTTAATATGTCATAGGTACAATGCTCGCAGATTCTTTGTAAACGAGCACAAAAACCATCAATGGACCTTGCCGAAACAGCTTCGACATCATTTAAATTTGGGCCTGAAAAAATTCGAAAGTACGCAGCAAGCTTGAATATTGCCACTAATGTACTCGTTTGCTTCATTCAATACGAAACAGCAATTGTATATTCTCTTTATGTCGCATCTTCAACGCAACAGGTGAGTTGAATACATATATATCAATTGGAACAATTTGAGAGAGTCAATGTCAAGCAGTGTCAATAATTCATTTATCTGTATATTTGAATTATCACGTGAATTGTTTCCAACGAAATTGAATGTTTTCATTAATGTAACAAAAAAGGAAGAGAACACGGTCATAAACACAATCGTGACACAATTGTCCCCATTATGTTGAGCGTATTGTATGACCTTGTGTCACTTTCAAGTTCATAAAACTACAAAAGAGAAGAAAATAGATGTAATTCCTTCCCAAACAATTTTGTATGGAATTTTGAATGAGCAAATATTTTAAGAAATTACATCAGTATGAACTTCTGGTGCTTAATTCATGTCCCGAAGATGCAATTGGCATTTACTATTATCGTTGATTGTGATCACGATGACCGCGTCAACATTGATTGTGAATGACTTATCAAAATCAGTTGACGTTGTCCCAAATCTATTGTTGTGATCTTTTGTTCATTATCATGTGGACGTTCTTCTTTGTTTTTCAGCTGTTTGAACACTTCATAAATATCGACTGGGACATCAGAATATACGTTTTACTATATTTCCCGATATATTGTTCATTGGCAATGATACCGAATTTGAAAAAACTCGTTCCCTGCTCTATACTCGGTGCATTGCTCCTTGGCGTCAGCTTCATGATCACCTCTTATTACCTCTTCGTTGATTTTCCTTCTCCAGAGAGACTGCAAATGTTTACAAACATCTTATCCATCCCCGTCTACAGCAGTATTTTTCTCTTCGCTCTACACAACATGACAATAATAATGCCACTCGAAAACTCGATGAAAAATCCTCAAAACATGCCCCGTATATTGGCCATAAGCATGATACTGAATATAATTATTTATGTGTGTTTTGGATTCTTCGGCTACAACAAATATCCCAACGCATGTGACACTGTGATAAAAAATCTACCTCTCCACCAAACGTAAGTTTCGAAATTCTTAATCACGTCCAATCATCGATCTCTCAGCGTTTGATATCATACCGTACACCATTCAAAGTATCAAGTAGTTGATTAACGACCCTATCTGATCTGTTATTAAATTTTTGTTTGCTCTCATACTTATCATTATCGTCTAACATGCAATATTGCCAAGGCACGCCCATCGATTGAACTTATTCATACGAACATGATTTCGCTGTGGAATATTCCATGCGTCACCTTGGAGGAATTTTGACGTTACATAAAACACATATGAACAGAAAAGGAAAAAAAAATTGCATTTGTGGATGTTAATGCGCATGTCATGATAATTTTTGTGTATTTCCCATTTTTTATTATTTTGTGGATTTTCCAGAACTGCGCAGACCGTAAAAATAGTTGTTGCACTTTCAGTAATGATTTCATTCGGCCTTCACTATTATGTCCCTGTGAATATTCTTTGGCCAATGATTTCTTGCAAATTGGAACGAAGACATAGGCTATATGAAGTGATATTCCGAATAAGCGGCGTTGCAGCTATAAGTAAGACGTTATCACATAATACATTAAATTATTTCATGAGCAACGGCTATTTTCCTCACGATATGGATGACAGCGTGACATTACATTCAGCTTTTTCACGTGTCTATTGTAAACATTCGTATTGTTCAATACAAATCGATGTTTCCTTCATCGCAGCCGTTTGTGCTGTAGCAATTCCACAAATGATACCACTTCTCGGCCTGCTCACTGCTTTTAGTATGACAACGATGATGTTGTTATTGCCCGCTGTCATTGAATTGATGACCAAATGGTACGACGAAGATGAGCCATTGGCATTTTACTTTCGATGGATCAAGGACATTATGATTATTGTTATATGGTTGTTAATGCTCGTAAGTACTTGTTATAAATATATCATTTGTCGTATTTCAATATAATTTGTTAAGAGATATAAATGAATATGATTAAAAACATTCATTTATTCTTTATGATGATTCATGACGTCCGTGCTTGCTTTCAAGACACTGATGAATGCATTTTCCTATCCATAAATTCGCAATAATATCGTATTCCATCTCTGTTTTCCTCCTCACAACTTTATTCAAATAGTTCTGAGACAAACATAAAAAACAAACGATAAACACAACTCCACTGAATTCTTATCATTGATGTGTGCCTCTCCACTTGTTACTCAGTGTGGAACATCTATCACACGTTTCATGAAATTTTCATTCAAATTTGTTTTCACAGATTCTTGGCATTTCGGAGAACCTCCGTGACGTAATACGCACCTACGTCCATTTAAATGCCTATATACCCACGGACCAGTGCTAATGTAGCACTATAATGTAGGGCTATAGAGCAGATCTGTTAAACGTTAAGTGCGATAATTCAATTTGTGACAAATATTCAAATGACAAGGTGAAAAGCCAACTTCAAACTCAGCAGATAGACCAGCGTTAGTGCAGAAAAAAAAGTGAAAGGGAGAAATGGGATCGGGAGTGCAACATATAGCGGATATTTTACGAACGTCCCATGGAGGTGTGAGAGGGACGGGATTATGTGTGAACCTATGTCGTAACAAGACAATGTGACGGACCAGAGAGAAGGACAAAAGAAATCAAAGCTGTAGTGGGAGAGAATGAGGACAAAAAATTGTCAATGGGGAGGAACAAATAAGAGTAGGAGTTGGACAGAAGAGGTGGCAGAAAATTACAAGAGAAAGGGCAAGGAGTATGAACGTATAACAAGAGTTAATCGTAGTTAACGGCTCGGATAAAGTGGTTGGATTTTACCTGCTCCCTCAGTCTCTCTATCTCTATCTCTATCTCTATCTCTATCGTTTTTCGCTCCCCATTTCTTTGTATCTTTGTCCCGCGTCCACACTTCATTCTAATTTCACAATCACCCTACACTCTATCATTTCATTTGTACCTACATATTTTGCCATCGTATTTTTCACTTATCACTGTGTTGGTACACGCATACGTCTCATATTGACATTGACAGACATGAGGACGAGACCACGATAATTTACCGAAAATTCCGACTAATCGTGAATTCGCGTTCAAGTGTCAAGGCTATATTTCCCGAGTACATTCATATCGCTGTCCTGCACACTCCTTCTTTTCCTCCTCATTTCATATCGATATCTGTCAGAAAATAATCCTCACGTGCATTCATCATACATATATATATATATTCATATGTGTGTATATGTGCACATATAACAATTGCCAATATTGACATCCGTATCCATCATTGAACAGTACCGTTGATTATTGTTCGATTCTCATTCATGTTCAATAAAGTTAATGAGTATGTCGGATGAAAAAGAATGTATAGAGACATATCAGTGAATATCTTTGTGATAACGATTGAGTGATTTCCAATAAGGAGCGTGATAGACAGCAGGGTTTTTCCATTTATATGTTTTTCGTCTCAATGTTATTCCGTCAACGCGATAATAATTATCTGATGAATGAGGACAGTATGGATTCTAAATAATAATCGCGATTATTTGTGATAAGACAAGAGGGGGTTGAAGAAACTGAAAGGAGTAGGGAGATATTGTGTTTACTCGTGAGACTAACGTCAATATCATCATTGAAGTTTCGCGTATTCTTTAAAGGTCGTCACGAGGTCCCGTAGAGAGGTGACATACCTACACTCAAGTGAGGGAGCTCTCAGTCGTCGTTGCCGTCTCGGAGACGCGTAATCATTGCATCGATACAGTTCACACATCAATCCATCGGAACTGGGCTTGCGAATTACGGCATATACCGTCAACAACACATATTTCCTTCACAATATCACAACTTCAAGTACGTATTAATCCATTAATTTTATCCGGTGTTTTTTTCTCTCTGCTATTCCGATCGAACGATATTGAAGAGGCGTTGCTTCGTTAGACTGTGCGTTGAAAAAACTGCTTTCGCAAGATATTGCGTGACATTGGAGTCCTTGAAGTCTTTTTTATTCATGTCTTGCACAATTTTTTTTGGAATCGGGGAAGAGTTGACTATGATTAATTACCAAAGAATCATCGATAGTCAACAAACGATGGTCTTCAATAACGCCGATGATACAAATCGTGGGTACTGCGTGTAATTCAGTGTCCGATATTTGTCTTCCATCGCATTGTGGATTTTTCGCAACTTTTTTTGCGTTATTCATAGATGATTGTCCATACAATTGTCGTAAAATGTGTTAGATATGAGAATGTACAAAACGTTGACACGAGTACATGATAATGTTTACATAAATGCTGCACTTGTGGAAAATTCATAATGTGCTTTGTGCATTATTCTACGCAAAAATCAGTGATAACATAGATAAGGATGTATATATAGCTTAGAATTCTTTTTTTTCTTCCAGATTTAGTGCGAAAAATAATTTTACATGTCAATTTTGAAGAAGCATTCAACACGGTGATTAAAATCGAGTATTGAAATATGCACTCACGAAAATGTGATTCATAGAAGGACAATCGATTTTTTTTTCGCTTATCGTGATCGTTCATGACGATTCATTTTTTCCCTAGTGGTATTTACACATTCATTTCCGGTACTGCCATGAAAATTTTAGTTTCAACTATCACGTAATTTGGGTATATGTGTAGATGTTATGTGAGATATTTTCTATACTCATTCATGTCGATAGAAGATGAATAGGATAAAATGTATATACAATGTGATATTGGCACGTATTTAATTTGTTTGTATTTATCAGGAATCATCATTTCTTAGATATCAGTTGCCTCGATCGAATTGGAATAAATGATAAATGAAAATTTTATCTATCGTTCATAAATGATTATCGCGATAACCAACATAGACATGAATGATATAAACCTGTAATAATCATAAACCAATAATAATAATGAAACTGGAAGGGAAGTGATGTGGAAAATCAAATTAATTATATACATTCCACATGCAGCATTGATCGAATTTCTGCTAATTAATTATCGTCATGGCACACAGAAGGAGAAGAAAATAGATGGAAGAATTCTTGGCACTGCATTATTTCGCGGAAATACCAGCGCGCGTCCTCGAACAACTATTCAAATGCAATGTCGTTCCATGTCAATTGTGTCTATCAAACGCCTAATAATTCTGTGTTCAATGTTGCACCAATGTCACTTAGTTTATGTTTCATCAGACTGCAGAGAGGAAGAAAAAGCATGGGAGATGTTTATCATCCGCTCATATTGACAGTTATATGAATAATGTGATTGATTGCAGAATGAAAAGCATACATATTTACGCGATAAATATTCCTCTTATTCGTGTATTTGCACCGATAATATCTCACATAAAAATAATATTATCGCTCATCATAATACATTTATTTCCTCCGATTTACACTCGCAGATAATAATACCCATTATTTTTTGCTCCACTCATAAATTCCATTCAATTGTTGCAGCTCAGTCATTCACCATGTGGACAAAAAAAAGTGAAAATGATGCGCATGGCAGTCCAATGAAGGAGTTTAGTAGTACGTAAGTATTTCAATGTTTCTACGCAAACAGTGCCGTGTTGAGTACAGGTAATCTCTCATGTATACAACGTAGTATGAATAATCTGTGATAGTATCTAGAAGCGAGAAAAAAAATGCTGACACAATCACTGAGAAATAAGCTTAATCCTACGTTAATCGTGATTAATCAAAATGTCAATAAACTCCGAAAAATTTGAAAAAAATAGTTCATTATAATTCTCATATGAGAATGATCTTGTTCTTATTTTTATTTATCTGACTATGCTTAACATCGACAATTAATTCCTCCATACCTCGTTTCAAAATAAAATAATTCTTATGCGATTTTCCCTTGTTCAAACATATTCCTATCAATAGTTGGTATTTTCCAATCGCATAACGAGCTTTTGTCCTAATCATTCCACTTAACTTTTTATCAGTGCGAAAATTGCACCGGGTCCTATTGGCGAATACAACGAGAAAGATGAACTCTACGATCCATTCGAACACCGAGACAAGAAAAATTCCAATTCGTGAGTTCACTAATAATTCAAAATATTTTCAAGCTACTGCAATTCGAATGTACAAATTTGTTTATAACTGTATCGAAACGAAAAATTTTAAATCAACAGTGACATGGGTGCATTGGTGCATCTACTGAAATCATCGTTAGGTACTGGAATACTCGCAATGCCAAACGCATTGAAGAACGGTGGATTGATATTCGGTGGTCTCGGCACAATAATAATTGGTTTTTTATGTGCACATTGCGTTCATATTCTCGTTAAATCATCTCACGTACTGTGCAGGCGGACAAAAACGCCAAAAATGACATACGCTGAAACTGCACAAGCTGCGTTTGCGGCCGGTCCATCACGAGTTCGGCCACTCGCAAATTTTATGAAAGGTGTGGTAGATGCAGCGCTTTGTGCCACATATATCGGCGGAGCATGTGTCTACGTTGTATTTGTTGCAACATCAATCAAACAGGTAGATTTAACATTGATGTAAAAGAAAAATTACAAAATGATGGAACTTGTTAATCGAGTGAGTTAAATTGACAATTGTTGATAGGTAGCTGAATTTTATACTCCGGGCACGATCATTGATGTAAGATTGTATATCATTGCTCTGCTGCCAGCACTCATTCTCCTTGCTCAAGTGCGTAATCTCAAGTATCTCGTTCCCTTTTCATTTCTCGCGAATGTCTTCATTGTCGTTGGACTAGCAATAACCTTGTACTACATATTCACTGATTTGAAGTCAATAAGCACTGTCAAGTATGTCGCCGATGAGAATCATTTACCCATATTTTTTGCCACAGTCATTTTTGCCATTGAAGGAATTGGCGTGGTGAGTATTAAAATTCAGTAAACCCTTCATATAGACCGCCAGAAGTTCATTCACATATTTCAAATGTTTCTATGTAGGTAATGCCAGTGGAAAACAGTATGGAGAAACCACAACATTTTCTCGGGTGCCCGAGTGTTCTGAATATTACCATGACCATTGTGGTTGCGTTGTATGCAGTTGTGGGTATATTCGGCTATTTACGATATGGTGATTCAACAGATTCAATCGTTACACTGAATTTAGATGTGTCATTGCCGTGAGAATATTTCTTCAGATTTTTTATCCATTTCAAAGTTACTGATTACTAAATGTTTCATACTTTTGTATTATTTGTACTCCAGAGTAGCCCAGGCTGCGAAGCTTCTCATTGCTTTGGCAATACTATTCACTTACGGCCTTCAATTTTTTGTGCCGTTGGAAATAATGTCGAGTGGAATTAGGCCGAAATTTAGTCACAAATTCGCTGGAATTGGTGAAACAATATTCAGGATATTCATGGCTCTGATCACAGGTAAGCAAATACAAAGTTAAATAATCAAGGTGCCGCACTTATACACAAATCTTAGATCACACATTTATTTGATTGTTCCAGTTGTCGTGGCCATTGCCATCCCAAATTTAGAGCCATTCATTTCTTTAGTCGGCGCTATATTTTTTTCGTTCCTCGGAATTTGTATTCCCGCAATAGTGGAGACAATATCCTGCTGGGAAAGCCATTTGGGAACCTTCAAGTGGAGATTAATAAAGAACATATTGCTCATCTCGTTCGCAATGTTTGCTCTTGGTACGGGATCGTACGTCTCTATACTGGAGATCATTCGAAGTTATTCGTAGTGTCATACTCCAATGTGCTCCTCATCTTTTCAATATCTTCTGAACACATGAACAAACATCAATAGAGGGCCACAAAAATTCCCTTCAATCGTTCGGATGAGGATCGTGCGAGGAAGAAAACAAAAATTAAATCTCTGAGTAGAAATAAATTTCAGCGTTTAGATAATTGTCTAAATGCGTCATTGACGTTTGACCTTCACATAAATGCCTGTTCATGGCGACCATCTGGTCTATGATAAATAAGTCGCTGAACCGGATGATTTTGACTAGTAGGTCGAGTTTGAATAGTCACGGCCTCGACCATAATTTGGTTGTTATTTCCGCCTCGAATCAACCAAATTCCCAACGTGAAAAACGTACCAAGGACAATTATTAACGTTGGAATATATTTGAGAACACGGAGAAGTCTGTGGGCCATGATGATTGGTCCAAGCTGTTCGATAGTGGCAGTATTCGTCTGGAAAGTCAGTGTAAAGATTAACAAATATCACTGTTTTGACATAATGATGAGAGATGAATTATTACGAATGACTGAATAATAACCTCTTCGGCCCAGAGCAGAGGAAAATAGCCCTCACTAACATTGGACAATAATATAATACCAGGTATTGGCTTGAGTTTTATATTGAGTTGGACTTTCTTCGAACCACTAAGTGGCGTACCGCTCATCGGTTCAATTACAACGCTGGTCGTATGAAGCCGATGGTCTGGTTTCAAATTTCGCGCAAACTCTAGGAGATTTGAATCGGCATGAAGGAAATGCGGCTCTGAATATATCACGGGTGCTTCCTATTCATGTACAAGCAAAAACCCCAATTAAATGACAAGCAATATAAAGCAGTTCATGCTCATACAATGGATAAAAACTATAATTTAAGGACAATGGAGCTCAATCGTTACATGTTTACAATTCTGCTACGCAAGTTCAACTGATAACATTCTAAATATATGATAATTGTAATAACTTGGCACTTGGTGATATCCATGAGACCAGTGGGCAAACATTGCTGTTTTTTCTTCGAATCCATTGGACAATAACAGCGAATGTTCTCCTCTGACCACGTCGTTTCATCCAATTCGTAACGGTAACCCATTAAACCATGAACTATTTCCTCTCTCTTATAATTTAGTTTAAACTCCCTGTGGATTGGAAATTTTATGTTACAATGCAACACAATTTGTTATCGAATCAATGTAAGACGATGTATTTTGTTTAATTTAATATTGAGTTTGCACCAACCGACATGCATCCGGTTCGTATCCCGTGACGAATGGCAACTTTTCACTCATTGATGCCCATGTTATTGAGTCAGTGCCGGATATTAAGTTGCATACCTCCTCGCTCCAGTATTTCAATATGCGTTTACCTTTGTAAGATGTTATATTGCCTAAGGCATTTTTATTCTTCACCCCTCTATTAATTGTGAAGGGACCTTGATCAGTTGCATTCACCTGTTGTAATGTTGATTGTCAACAAATTTTGTATCATGAATACAATTATTTATTTTTATTGTATAAAAAAATCGTTTGAACTATTATAAAATATAAAGATTTAAATGTATATGCCTGATTACTTTGTCGAAAACGCTATATTTATAGTGGTCAGGTTTGTCAGTGTTTTTTATTATTGGCGGTTTTGGTCCTCGAAGTCCGCTGCAAACCAGTACAAGATCTTTGTTTGCATCTTTATCACACACCAATGGCATCCCATCAAACAGAACATCTTTAACTTTGGCACGAAGAAATATATCATGAGAATTTGGAAATAATTTATGCACGCTGTTGCCGAGTTTATCAATGAACATAGGAAATCTTTCGGATATCTGAAATAATTCGACATTTCGTTCAGCTCCACTCTATTTTAACGTTTGAATCATGAGATAATGAATAATGTCAGATAGTGATTATAATAATGACTGTAAGAACTGTGCCATAGTAAGCCATATTGAGCATCACGATCTCATCGTCGTCAGACAAACTTCCTGATAGTTTTTTGTTGAACCGATATGTTCTAAACGTGGTGAAAGCTATCTCGTCAACTTCGTCATCCACACTTATCACGTGTTTCTTCAGGTTCAAGCTGAAAGCAAATCCACAGGTCGTGTGTGCTCGTATACGTGTACTCATTAAAGGTGGAAACCAGTTTTTATATTGCAATCGGTTATTTAAGGTAATACTACATCGTTAATATAAATCAAACAATGTGATTAGACTTACTCGTAAACATACGGACCACGTTCTTCCAACTCGGGGAATCCCCCTTGCATCACTTCTTCAGGGTTGGTAACATGATATATCCGTATACGAAAGAATACATTGACATCTTTCCATACACTGTAACCAACTCTTCCTTCAACCAGCTCCGTGAACTGGAAAATCAGATTGAATGGTTCAAATTTGAAGAGTAGGGCAAAAAATGAATATCACGATTAAAATATGAAATGATAAAAACAGGTTGATTGTTGTAATTATACAGAATGGGAGGTACGAAAAACAAAATCATAATCCAGAGATTTATTTAATAATGGTAAATTATAGGTAATTCATGGAAATTATCATAACTTACACCGCGTATTTGATTTATTACATAAGCTACTTGTGGTTGGTCGATTGCGAGATAGATGCCGAGTGACAGAGTCAATAGTCCCGGAATATACGATAGCATGTCCCGGAACTTGTTGGAACCAATCATTTTCGCAATTTACTATCGTTTCGAACTTTGTCTCACCAAAGCGCATTTGACTGCAGATGCAAGGAAAAAAGAAGACAAACTGAGTTATTGCAACAGAATTTTCTGTTTACTGTTTTTTACTTCTCATTATGAAGCATGATACATAATTGATATTGCAATACGATATAGATACACGTGATAACTCATTTGCATGTCTCTTAATATATTCATGTATCAATTTTTTATTTCCCGACATAAAATATCATACTTCATGTGGAATTATCATAGCATTTATGTTTCAATAATTTATTTTCAAGAAAATATAGGTGCTTGCATACATTCATACGTGATGATAATTTTTAACGCGAAGTGTGCGACAACCTGTACATCTCATTGTTATGACAACTTATCATAAAAAAAAAAAAAATATCATCGATATTGCAGATGGCATACATACAATCAGGAAAATTCCATATTGAGAAATGTCTTTCATTACAACTTATTTTCATTGTCAATGTTGCATAAATACATATTTGAGAAACCATTCCGCTCGCGAAAAACCAGTATCGGCATTATAGATCACTGTTTATATCGACTGAAAACCGAGCAGAAAGTTGGAATTACTTGGTATTTCTACCGCTAGGTAGTCATTACACGGACGATAGTGTAGTGCAATGCATGTGTATATATAAATTGCCGCAGTCAAATGATATACACACCCGTATAGATTCATGCACATGAAGTGTCATACTGTGTGTGTTTGTGAGTGTGTGTATCCTGGGGTTGCCCGAAAAGTTAAAAATGGCGACGCTCAACTCTTCCGGTTTTACACAGTAGCTCTCTCTCTCTATCTCTCTCCCTCTCTTTCTTTACACTATTTTTATTTCATCGATGTTCATCAAATTCTGTTATTAAAGTTGTGTACATTAATAGAGGAATATTATCATTTAGCACAATTGAAAATTGGATAAAGAATAAAGTATTTTATTGAAAAGTTGTGTCACGACAGTTTGTTAGCGGTGTTATAACCTATCAACACTCGACCGTCGGTTTAATTCCTGGATTAAACAATGGCAATGAATGAAGACTTCAATTTTTTGGAATTATGCAGACTGTGTTCACTCAAAAGTAATCATCAAATGCAAATATTTGATAAAGAAGGTGAACAGAGACAATTGTTATTCAAAATACGTTCCTGCATACCATCTGTGGTGAGTCTACACCATTGACAACTTATTAATTTCATCTGTTCCATTAGTTCACAGTTTTATATGTTGTTTTTCCATCTCTCCCGCAATTGTTCACACTTACAACAAGAAATTGCTCGCCTTTTATCAACTCTCCTCTAACCATATCGCATAAAGATCTGTTTGAGCCAGTAATCAATACTAAAACTCATCTCATCTCTGATTACTTGTCGAATAATTACTGTGCTCACTATCAGTATCAACTCGATATCATAAGATGTCCATGATATCAACCTCGCCTCAAGCATCACTTTTTCTTGTTACAGATAACGAAGGAGGACTCTCTCCCAAAAAATATATGTCAGAAATGTGTTTACAAGCTGGATATGTTCTATGAATTCCGAGTGAGTTGTATGACGACAGAAACAGTTCTGAAGAATTATTCGGAGAGTTTAAAACATCTTGCACAGTCAGTTAATAATCAGGTGAGAAAATCTAGATTCCATCATATTTTTTACGTCTTCAAGAAATCATTCAATAATCCCTTACTTCTTTCCGCTGTCAACACAAAGCAGACAGAAACAAGAAAGTAGATAGGGGTTATATGGAAAAGGTATTTATTTATGGGTTCAATAACAGTTTGAGTGAATCAATGGTGATGGAGAATAATTCTGTGAGACTTCCGTTGACAGTACACGTTGACTGTCCGCGCAGACCTTCAGCAATTCTCACATATGAACCTTCTACTTACACCCCCCTCTCCCCCTCTCTCTTCCTCTCTGTTCCTCGATTCCCCCATAACTGCAACCTCCGCTTCTACCCTCGACCTTGTTATTCTCCTTCAGGACTATCATTGCAAACTGATTCGTCCTTGTATCCAGTTTACGAAAAATGGTGAAATGAAGGGAAGACTGTATCGGGACCATGTTGAAATACATCAATTGACTATGAAAATGAATGTTCTGTGAATCATAGAAACATGAATACCTCGAATCGACCATAGTTCTGACCCGATAGTTTTATGCCTATATAGAACTGATCAGATTGTCAGAAATTTTGCTGAAATCCAGTTTCATCTCCAGAAGCCGTTTTGATACGAATACGGCAAATTCATCAGCTTACACTGGGTATGGTTGATTTCAAGAAAAAGTGTGAGGGTGAGAGGCAGAGTGACAGAGACAAGGGAGGAAGGTCCTTCCGCAAATAATTCACCTACAACTATCTCAATAATGCCCACCCTTCTGCTGATACACACATGCGCGCACAGATGTACACATATGTACGCACACGAAACTACTGTGTGTCGCAGTGAGCCTATTGATCGCGCAAGTTCTGTTGCGCCGTGGCCGTGTGCGACGCGAGCACAGAGAAAGCGAAAGTCAGTTCAGTTGCAATGAGTCTTCTACCTCAACTTCAGCCACCTCTTCCTCATCCCCCTTTCTTTCAACTCGTCTGGACGGCATAACCATCTTGCGTTCGATTCTACACTGATTCCCGCTTCACGTCTCTTTCCCACTCTCTTCTCGTCTTTTCATCTCAGTCACTCTCATCGCACTTATCGATCTGCACATGTACTTGCATATATGTTTGTCTTTGGTCTATATATAGGAACATATATTTCGACCGTTCCTTTAAGTGATCGTTCGATCCTCCCATCCGATGCTCCAAGTTCTCACAGGTGCGCTGAGCATTCGCAAACTCTTGCGTTCTCTCTTTCGGTGAAGAAAAACCTGTTCCAAACCATTTCGAAGCGATTGACTTGCGTATACATTCACACATAGGTGTAGGTATATAAAAATACAACGGAAATAAACATTGATAGTTTCGAATATACGCTAGAATCGAATACTTGGTAGGTGAACGGTTTCCCGCTTCTTTTCTATCTTTCCCCGAACAGCATTATGTAAAAGCGAGGACGTTGGGTCAGTTTTTCTGGTGTCAATGTCAAGGTCAGCTGGATGACACCACGTCTCGTAGCGAAAATGCAGTACAATATTGCAAAGTTATCTATAATAATGGGATATTTAATCTGTAACGCTCCTTTTCGGCAGTATATATCTATGTATATATATAT
>JABMBR010001340.1:0-30900 GCA_018881525.1 Meteorus sp. PSUC_FEM 10030008
TACAGAAAACTTTATGTCGCGATATTAAAGCCTGTAGCAGACGCCATTGAGTGTAGTAGTAAGGAGAGGTCCGCGGTGGCAGGACCTTCACGCGCATCGACGCCGCCTGCTCCCCTCTAGTTTCGAGACACCATCACCATCATTTCTATTTCTCACATTTTTCCATTCTCTCTCATTCTGTCTCCCTACCATGAGCAAACTGCATTTATCGTCATTCCCCTCAGAGTTTTGATCGCCGTCATCATCCTCGTCGGTCTCTCTGTATACAGTCCTTGTATTGGTGCTCTTTCCATTCGCTCATTTCGGACTATTCGCGCGATCGTGTCGCAAACCCGCCAGTATAGTATCGCCTCTCACGTTTACCACGCTGCATTCCGCGCGGCCCTCAGCATTCTCTCCCTCTTCCACGGGTTCTACATGTATCATTATTAAGTGTCTGAGTGTGTTTCTCATCGACCTTCTACAATATAATATCGTCACAACTGAATTCAACCCTGTGTCAATCGCGTTCTCAAAACTCACCTATTTTTCACTTTCTCATTCCTCCACATATACATTTTCTATATATTTTTCTATCTCTTTTCATCATCTGATCTCATTCGTGTGCGCGCGTTATCTCGTCTGGACCAAAGCAGTTACTCCGTCTCAGCTTCTTCTGTCCCACTTCACTAACACTTTTTTTCCACTCGTATTGTGTCCCCTTCTTGTCCCACGTTTTGCTGGATCGACCATTCTGTGAGTCGCTTTAAATCGACACAACGGAATAATTTCTCCATATCGATCACCATTTCGATTCTACGCGATCATTTGGCCTCACCTTTCTTCACCCCTTTACCCATAATGATATTCTGAATAATCATCTGCTATTTTTCTATCTTTGAGTTCTGTGTTGTCAGCGAGATAAGTGTACCACTCTCGAATATCTTCACGTTTTCAGACAGAACATATCGTCTGTAGAGCCAAGTGTGAGTCCATCATATTTTCGTCTATTCGTCGTGGATTGAGTTCCGTTTGTTGCCAATTAATGACAGCTGATTCAAATCGATGAAGTATCACAAATTAGAGATTGCAGTTTAACATACTAATCACACACAATGAATTATGATCGAAGATCGTATATCTGATAATCCAACGGAGAGCAAAGCAGATTTCGTTATTTCATATGTTTATGAAGCATAATTGATCCATTTGATGTCTGCCTGAGTTGGATGACGCGGACAGCATTTTCTGAAAGACACGTGTCTTATCTTTTGAATGATTCATTCGCGCCTACATTTTCGTTCTCTTTTGAAATTATTCCGATATTCATACATTAATGTCGAATCGAAAAGTAAAGAAAAAATACGCAATCCAACGATCGCAACTCATGATAGTTGATATCAATTCTACACACTTCTTCAATACAATCGTTTCTGGCTGCTCTTCTATGTGAGACATCGATCGGGCATTGTCGCATTCGCAATTGACTACGTACGGGCCAGACAAAGAGCGGAAAATATTTTTTTGTGACAAACTGCTGAATTATCAATGTATCGAAATCGTCATTAATTTATATTGCTCATATGACAATTTCAAGAATTTCGACCATTTTCACAAGTACCATAGTTATATCACTATAGAATCAATTTTTCAGGAAGTAAGAGGTACAATTTTATGTTATCTCCAATATACGAATTGATTTTGTGTTCTTCTTTCTCCTTAGAACGATAAAGACAAGATGTCGACGGGAGGACAGCCACAGCAGCAACGCTCCGCTTATGTTGAAGCACATGCAATAGCGCATGCGGCGGTACAGCAGCACATGGCGCAGCAGGTTGCCCAGGCAAGACTCGGTGGGCCAGGACCACCACCTTCAACAGCATCACAACCACCAAATCCAACTTTCACATTACCTGACGACGGTCTCGGTTATGACGATGGTGTTCGCGTTCTTCGGTCTATCGGCACGTGGTAATTAAAAATATTAACAAATCTAGATAAAATTACAAGCATCCATTTCCTCGAATTCAGTCGTCAATGAATAATACTTATTCATATGTTTCAAGGTCACCGGATTACTCCGCAGCAATGGCACGCTCAGGTGGTGTAATGCCTGTATTTTCAGGCCCTACCGACCAACAATTTCCCAATAATCGATCACAAACAATGAACCAACCTCTGAGATCAACAAATAACGTTGGGACGCGACCAGGGTCAGTGTCAAAAGCAACGAATACTGGCGAACCAGCGACAAAAGCATTCGCATGTACTGTGTGTGGTAAAGGATTGGCACGTAAAGATAAGCTTGTTATTCACATGCGAATACATACGGGTGAAAAGCCATATTCTTGTGAAGTTTGTGGTGAGTTCCATGAAATTGTCTACTCTGTTTATTTCATTGGTCTTATTGTGTATTCAATTTTGTTTGCGTTTGTACAGGAAAAGCGTTCGCCCGACGCGATAAATTGGTCATCCACATGAATAAACTCCGTCATCGACCAGGTGTAACACCATTATCGACTCCAGTAGCTCCGAATTCAGATCAACAACAACAACAGCAAGTGCAACAGCAGCAACAGCAACAGCAACAGCAGCAACAACAACAACAACAACAACAACAACAACAACAACAACAACAACAACAACAAGTGCAACAGCAGCAGCAGCAACAGCAACAACAGCCGCGTCAGGATTCTATTCACAAATTGAAGGAAGAACCGGTGACTTGGGCATGCGAACTATGTGGCCGCGTCATGGCTACACGAGAAGAATGGATGCAGCATGCACGGTAAATAATATCTGTTCAGCAATGTAAATATTCAATGTTATACCAATGTGTTATTGGTTCTACAGGTCTCACTTGGACGCATCTGGCCCTCCTCAACACGCGGCTGCGTATTTCCCCGGTTCAGCACCTCCACCACAACCTTATGTCTCCGAGAGGCATTTTTGTCTTATGTGCCGAACAGATTTCACAGATAAAACTGAATTCATGTTCCACGTTCGTTCGCATTTCGAAACACCACAAGCACAACAAACATCGACGCAACACGCGGGAATTAAACAAGACCCCGCGACGGCCGAATTAATTGCACGTGGTCTTGTTGATCCGACGGGATTATGCAGCTAGAATTTTTCTTATTATCATCATCAACCATCAATTCGTGTCTTGCCATAGTCGAATGACGTTGACGGCAGCAACTCGTCACGACTTTCACTATTGGTTCTCAACAGCAGAATAACATAATCGTTATAATATAATGTCACTATCAGATGAATAATTTTAGCTGCTGAGCCAGTATCCTATTAGAAGGAAGCACACATCGTTCAATCGTCTTCTCCAATCATTCCATCTCTGCAGATTGTGTTCCATGGTGTAACCCTCCGACATTGTATTCCGTTAGACACATTGAAATTTGCGTGCATCCACCATTACTTATTTCCATGAAGAAAAAGTAAGAATAATTATAAGATAATAGTTTTTAGATATTAATGAGAATATCGAATTAATTTTAGAGCAGAACAAGACAGTGGTTTATGTGATGCCCCGTGCTTCCCTGCATTACAAAAATCAGCTTATAATCGAGTTGATCAAATGAACATGGCTCGAAATTTGATGCACACGACAAAATAACGAATACACGTATACACTTAATCTTCATGTTGATTTCACATTGTACTAATGAAATACTTACTTCGACAGTTTCAACCTGTTATGAACGAACTTGATTGAGTTAGAACTTGCTGTATATAACATTTTTAATTTAATCTATGTTATTTTATAGAAATTCTGTTGGACAGTTTCTATATTGACGTCAATATAGTTTATCTTATGTCATTCCATTCAGAGGAGAAAGTGTGCAATTGGTTGGGGAGAGATTTTTATTAGGCGATTTATTTGTATGTGCGTAGATAACCAGGGTGGTTGTTTTAATGTACGAAGGACAAAAAATGTTGAGAGTATATAAGTTTGCCCCTCTTTTTTTTTTCTTTTTGATTATCAAGACATTTCTTATATGGATATAGTGCCTTGTCTTTCAATCAATTCGAAAAGTCATCACTTTATATTCAAGTTGAAAAAGATGAATTCATGCACGGGGAGGCACGCCTGGCATAAGTATAAAATCAGGCAAATGAAATATAGTGAAAACTTTTTGTTCGCTTTTTTATAAATATATATACACCATATAATTATCTTTTTTATTTCTTGTTATGAGGAACGTATTTTTTGATGTCATCGCCTCTAGCAAGTAGTTTTTTAACTACTTTTATACGTTTGTTTATAAAAAGTCAGTATATTACTGCCGTAATATTAATGCAACTCACTGTGTACCCACAATACTATCTTTATAAATAAATATCAAACAAAAACAAAATATTTCAGATAGACGTATATTGTTCACACCGTGATTCCTTTTAAATTGACTCCATCATGTGAAAATCCTGCAATTTCTATACAAATGGAGGGTTTTAACAGTTGTGCTATGGATACAAATCATCGTCGGAACTACGTTTGAGATGGTATTAAAATGATAATACTTCAATAAATGAAAACAACAAACTTGAAACAATGAAATGAGTACGATAGAGAAACTATGAAAAAAATGATGTGTCAAAAAAATAACGAAAATCAAAATAACTTACTGTAACATTTAATGCTGATATTTTGAAGTCATTGAAAAGGAATAGAAGTACACTGTTACTCTATATAGACCTGATTCGAAGATGAGTTTCTGACTGGAGAACATTACAATGATGAGATCTTTTGGATCGTGATTCCACAAACTTTATTGATTGATGTTCAAGTTCTGTATATTTACATCAACATATGATTACAAGTTCAACTCATACGTAATCTCAGCTTTTAATGAAGACATACGAGAAGCCATCGAGTGTACGGGTAAAATCTAATTTTCCTGGAGAGTGAATTTTCTGTGTAGATGGAGAAGTGACGCCACGATATTCAGAAAGATCTCGGCGGTATTCTGACTGAGAAGGGACATTCAACGAATAATCAATTGTGGGATTGTATTGCGTTTCTGGTCGCTGAGGAGGATGAACTTGAGATTGATATTGATGTAAGACTCGCGGCGAATTGAATGTAGCCAAAATACGATTCTTACGTACTGTCTGGAAGTGTGTACTCCTTGGTTTGTATTCGGCAGTCGCATGTTCATCGAGATACCTCGATGCATGGGCCAGTTGTGGTGCTGACATCGGTGGAGATTGATAAATTGATTCTCGAATGAACTGTTGTTCAGCTGGGTACTGATAAGAATTAGGTGATGATTGAAGTTCGGAGTGTTCTTGAATATCAGGCTGAGATCGATATTCATGAGAATTGTACTCCCTGATTGGCTCATATCCCGATGGTGGTGGAGTAGGAAGAGTGACTTTTGGAATTCCTTCTCCAATAGGCTGAAATCAGAACCGTTTAGTTGATTACCAAACAATCGTTTTCCGATGCATGACCAACCTGAAAACCATTCTTGCCCGCAGTGTACTCGACTGTACGTCGATGACCAGTTGGATCAACATATGAATAGGAGCCACGACGATCGCCATTAGCATCGCTCACTTCTTTGAATTGGACTCCATCTTCTTGAGTATATGCAGCACCAAACGTCCCATCGCCAGCGAGATATCGCGCATCTGTGAGTATAGCTGGGTGATGCAAATCTTGTGCAACCGTTAGAACAATGAGTCCCAACAATTCTACCTGAAGTTTCCACATCTTATTGCAAATTGTTCGTACAAATTCGTGCAGAAATATTCTTGAGTGATGATTAGCAAAATTTTCGGTTGTATAATTGATAATTGGAACTCACAAAAACAAAATACATGATACAGGAGAGGCGGCCAACAATTCGAACACAACTTAGCAGTGACAATGCGCAAAGATGATATGAGTGGGGCGTTTTATACATCACCGGCACTGAGAGTTCTCCAGTTTCTCAGGATCGTTATAGGGCGAAGAGGCCTTGAACCAATCTGTGCACCCAACCTATCGCTTATTATGAACTCTTTCCACACGAATGTATTAAACAGTCTTTATCTTCTCACGTTCCTGCCGTCGCGCCCTCTTTTCTCATACATTTGTCTTTCCATTCTTTCACTATGATACTATAACTACTATCTATCAATTTTTCAACCGCGCTGCGTATTGCGCCTGATTATCGTTCGTCAACAGACGCATAATTAAAGGTGCTTATCACTGTGCCAACAGAATATTTTTCTGTCATCGAATACAATTATCATCGATCTGTAACCAAATGACGGGTGTGGCCATAATCATTCACCGATTATACGATTCACAACAGAAGCATCCGAAATTTTCAACCTGTGAAATCACATGCAAACTATCAAATACACACATCAGACATCAAAGGAAACAGCAAAGAATTCCAAAATTCCATCTAAACCTTCAATTCAATTGTGAAAGTATTGCAACATGACTTTTCCACGAATGAACTCAGCTGCTCCTTATCTAAGAGTAGTTGCAGATCTCATACAATTTATCCCAATTTTCATTACTTATCTTCATGTATTGGATGTATTATTCGTTACTATCACGTTTCAATTTTGAAATCCGGAACCATTCGTATGTCGATAAATTATCGGATAACTTTTACCGACAGATTTTTCCTGGGTACAACAAATATTACCATCATGTAGAGAACTACATTTACAATTAATAATCTATCATTACGATGAAAGACATTTCTAAATATTATAAATATTCAATTTTTTTTCCAGCTTCCAAAAATAAATTAACCTCTCATGATATTTTATTTTCACATTGACAATATTCTTTCCATTTCCATTGGAGTTTTCAACAATGTATGAGTTATATAGATTATATTCACTTTCGTAGAAACGATTGTTGAAACAGGCACAAATAAATAAATTTCGTGAGTGAATGAGCAATTTAAAATGAATCACATAGGAGAATTATTCATCTGAACTACTTCCGGGTAATAATTTTTATATATTATGGTTATGTTAAGCCAAAAGCAAATTCTTTGTTTGCGTCGTGTGATAATACTTGTGAGTCTTTATAGCTTCAACTTGTTTATACCTCAGGCGAAATGACTTTAAAAAGTTGCCGTAACCCATTGCGGTGTTAGTTGTAACCAATTACGTGAGGTGAACCTCTCAGAGACAGTATAAAGAAGTCGCACAGTCACCAACAGTTGATTTGTTTAGCTAAACTTGTGTTGTACATCTCTGGGACATGTCTTCATTTGGCACGATCATCATTTGCATTGTGAGTTGAAATCGATAGGAAATGATAGAAATTTGTTCACTAAAATTTCGGTCAGTATTAAAATTAAGTAGCTATAACAGCATTTCAGACAATTAGAGGTCACTTTCCGTCGAATAATCGTACATTGAGTCTTCATTTTAATCTGAGTTGATGAGTGAAAGTTGATGAATTTCAGACGTTTTCAACAGCTTCACATGTTTTGTTTTATTCTTAGTGCTTCATTGGCTTATCATATCAATTTCTCAAAATTATTTCATAAATTTTCATTCTTTGAGTTCGAGATTTGTTGGTTATAAATAAGATAAAGTTACAAGATGTTCGATTTATTCAAGGATGCGTTCAGTAAAAATTATACTTTCTAATGAGATGCGATGGCATAATCATACATCATCATCATTAGTAATCGTTCCGTTTAATCTAAAGTACAATATTTTGTATCGTTGAAGGCACTATTTAGTATTGTGCTACCTGCTCGGAGCACTGGTGTGCAATCGCGGGAATATTCCATACGGAGTGAGCGACAAACCAGTGAGTTGCAAAAAATAATAGTGGAATCGTTCTCTAGTAATTCAATTTCATTTTTTTCTTCATGACTAATTGAGCAAATTTGATTCAGCAAAACAGGACAGTGAATCCCCGTACGTAAAACAACAATTCACTGACAATTCGTATCAGTATCGACCGTTTTCTTCTGCGCCAGATCACATCAAACAATTGATATATCAGACTTACGCACCCCACGGACCATATGTGAATCCGCATTCGTTTTTCTACAATATAAATTCGCCGACACCATACCATGATGTTCCATCAAGTCAGTTTGCTGTATCTAGACATTCCGCAGTTGACCCGAATCCATCACAAGCTCAAGTTGCTCGTCAGCCAGCATATAAAAAACCATCACCAGCACAGACAGTTGCCACGATTAGTAAAATGCCAAAGACAAGTGGAATGAAATACAAGAATGATTTTCCTCAGCAAGAACATTCTAAGAGATCACCTGAAGTTATTTCTACCGCACAAAAATTTGGTCTTGTTGAAAAACGGCGCCAGAGTACAGGACATCATATGCCCGAAGCGATTGAACAGCTATTGCAATATCAAGCTCGCATTCCATATAATGTTCTTGCCAATTACATTTTGTTCAAATCCGAAAAACCATTCGTGCCGAAACCTCTGCCCGAAAATGTGATAAAACGATCAGGCACTTATCCGAATCAAGTTTATTATCTCAAAACTGACGGTGAAATTTATACCGATAACACCGAGTTTCTGAGGTAATGGCCCATTGATTGAAATAGTTGAGAGTCAGAAGAATTTATGATGAACGAAAATAATTTGGATATCGTTTGAGCTGATACATACCGATCAATTTCTATATTGTGAAATCAAACAAGAGAACTACTCGTCATGTGTTCGATTTCAATTCAAATGTAAATTAATATATTATCTATCGTTATTAATATTGTATTGGAATTAATAGCGAATTCATAAACAAATAAATAGGTAAATATAAAAATCAACATATAAACCAAACTTGTGGACAATTTAATAGTACCCATAATTTGCTGAATCAGTTGCTGTGTTTTAGAATGTAAATGTAGCTTATAATTTTATTTGATTTCACTTTACTTGTATAAACATATATATGGGCAATAAATTTTCTCCGGATGAGGAAGGTGGGCGATTAACTGCGTCCAAGTACGATTCACTTTCGTGGCATTCATACTGCACAGGAATACTATGTTATTCGTTTAGTACTCATTTTATTTCCTTCACCCAACGAACAATTACAGAATATTTCATTGATATTTTCGCATTGTCTATGCTACTCTCTCATATTCTTATCTCATGATTTTATCGCACAGCGAACTTCAGCAATGTAATGAGTATTTCGATGAATTAAATCAAATATCAATGCACTTTCCAATATGTAACAGCAAAATTGGGTCCCAACTTTCAACAAAGCCGATCTGCTCCAAAATATCTAAACGTAGATGCTCCCCCATTATTTGATCTCCCATACAATTGAGAAAGAAAATGATTTTCATATCCTTGAAGAGAATGGTACACCAGATGATAAAGTAATTGGCCATAAGTGTGGATTTCTTCGCCCATTTACAAATCAGTTCTGATGTTTCGAGTTGTGGAGAGTATATATGAAGGGGAAAATTACAGTTTCTACGACATTGAATTGAAATAGAGTAGATGGAGAGAGGTGGATACCACACCAAGTCACATCCTCTCGCCCTAACCCCCGCCTATAAAGTTGTTCCGTGAGACGCGCGCCCGCTTCAGATACTCTCCACCCTCGAACATGTCCGGGCATAGGTACGCCGTCATGACAAGAATACAAGTACGTATCAACGATATTTTTCAATATACTGCTATTTGCTTCGAATTAATTTAATTTCCATCGATTGCATCTCTCTTTCATTTTACGAACGTCCTATTGACGAAACTAACAAACCTACTGCTACCAACTGATATTTATCCTACATTATTCATCAATCATGTGTTCGTGTTATGTGTTGATATTCTAAATTCTCAAGTTTGTTCACATTTGGAAACGTCAGAAATTCAACGCCGGACCGAATTCTCATATTCATGAGTTATCATTTGGTACAACCGTGTGAAAAAATAATTGTAACAAACATACGGTTGAAATAGGATCTCTTTATATATCACATTATCTCATATGAGATTCTGTAGGTTCATTTGAAAATTATAGTTTTCACCATGTATCGGGAGATAGCAATATTTGTGTAACACACGAGAGGAATCATCACATTGGAGTAAATAGAATTCATTTCAATAAATTTAGTGAATCGAAAACTTACAAATTAATCCCATTTCATATGGCATATTCAGCATAATGATAGGAAAAACATGTCTTTAAATACCACACCGACTCTTATTCCTGTACTGAGTGTATCGATTCTTCTATCCATATAGGAAAAGCAATACTTTAGAATTTGTATGTTCAACTTTCTATTTCACACGTAATACTGGGGCAACGACACACCCATCTTGTTCTAACGATTTTCTTGCTTTCGATCGCACAGAATCGCACTCTACCACACTATATGAAGAACCACTTCTTGATGTACATAACTTCTTGCCTTTCGCTAGATTGTAGATATAAAAAGGGAGAGAAACTAAACTTTATGCTGAGATTAACGATACATATGATGTCTCGTTAGAGAAAACGTTGTTAGAAAAAGGTCATAGCATATGCAACTCATCGTGTCACCCAATATTGTGCGCAATGATAAATCTTTCATTGATAATCGAACCTATGAATATCCAACGATATGTATGAGTAAATGTAATGCAATTGTGCATGAACGACATTCCTTTCCACTTTTCAATGCGGATATGCTAATTCCCCTCGAGAACAAGCTATGCTGCTCGGTAACAATCAGATAAACAATATCAGCACTAATTTGTAATGGCGAAAAATTTAACTGGAATATTTTCGACTGCCGATATTAGATATTACTGCTGGTGGCACTGCCACTGTGTACTGCACAATTCAGGATCCAAGGCCCGAGCGATGGAAATCGTCGTGCACAAGGCTTGAAGTATGATCAGGAGAAAGGAATCGAGTACGATGACCAGAGAGGTAGGCATATTGTGGAAAAGTCCACGGTAGGTTGAGAACAAAACAATATAATTTGCTCAGTCGGTGGCATTGAAGCTCAATAGCCTTCAAATATACAACCTTTCACGATATCGAAATATGACTCGAAATTCATCTGTTTTTCCGACGGGCAAGCGCTAATATATGACCCTCTTCGTCAATTTACTTAATCGCAAGGCACCTGTGCGAAAAGTTCCATTTGCATTATATCATCGACTGTCAGTACAGGTGATACTAACTATGGGGATCTTTTATGCACAGCTTCGTTGGGCACTGGTGATTTCACAATACAGGGTGCTTCGGACGGTAACAGTGATTTCAAGATCCAAGGCGCAAGTGACGGGAATGCTGACTTCCAAATTCATGGTGCAACTGATGGTCAAGCACAATTTCATATTCAAGCTCCAACTGATGCCAATGCACAGTTCCAAATACAAGGTGCTACAGATAGCAATGCCGATTTCCAAATTCAAGGCGCCACTGACGGGCACAGCCAAAGCGCTATTCAGGGTCCTTACGATGCAAATCAAGGATCAGGCAGGGCATTGCAATATCAAGATCCCAGTGGTACTTATCAATAGATGATTCTGTCATCCAATCGCTGTTGTGTGCATATTGTAAGATCTATTGTTCCAAAAGGTTTGAGTGTCAATTGGAAGTCATATCAGCATGCTGGACAACAAGCCCAACCGGAAACCCAAGGCCAAATTCAATATGCCGAACCAGCGCCGGTGTTAGCTCCAATACCTCGAAGAAAAGCACAAAGGCAGCGGTACCAAGAAGTAGCTGCTTCAGCCGCCCCTGTCGCTCAAACATCAGCAACTGTACCGCACAATCCGAATTTCAAAGTGTTTGACAAAGCACCACCACAAATACAACAATTATTACAATTTCAACAACAAATCCCTTATTTGAACATTATCCCACAGCAATATAGGTAAGGAATGCATTCAATCACAAGATATACTTCGACATATTGATAAAACTTCCTCTGTATATCTCACAGATACGACTTCCACAATACACAAGGTCAAGAACAAGCTCAATCACAACCGGAGCGAGAGGCACCACTGCCGACCGAACAGCCAGTTCGGAGCCAATACCGTGGAAAATCTCGGGGGCATTCGAGACAGAAACGTCAATCCCAGCAACATAGACAACGACAACAACGACAACAAAAACAACAGCATGAGACTCAACATCCTCAATCACAGACGGCATCACAGCCGACTCTTCGTGCAAACATTCCTCCCCGTATTCAAGAGTTATTGCTATTCCAAGCACAAATCCCATACATTAATCATATTCCCGAACAATGGAGGTGAGACTGAATGTGATTTAATTGTTTTGAAAATTTTGAGAATGATAGATGATTAACGATCACAATATTAGGTATGAAGCCCTTCTCAAGCAAGAAGGACAACACCCGAATACTCAATACCAGCGGCAGCCAGAGCCTGAGCCTGTGCGACATAGTCAACGTGTCAGGCAGAGACGCGCAGCACAAAATCAGCAACAGCCAGATCTTTCACAATATCGCCGAATTTCTCAACCACCCGCCGAGAATCTTCCCCATTATAAAACCAATCTACCTCAGCATTTACAACAATTACTCAAATTCCAAGCACAAACACCGTACACAAGTGTGATCCCGGACCAATTCAAGTATGAGAACTTAGCAGCAGCCCAAGGGCAACAGCGACACCGTCGACGACGTCAGGCACCACGTTATTCTCGTCAACATCAACAACAACAGCAACCTGATCTCACTCAATATCGCCGAATACCGCAGCCACGACCAGAACAGCTTCCACAATATTCCACAAATCTTCCTGGTTCTATTAAACAATTGCTCCAATTTCAATCACAAGTTCCATACGACATAATCGCCAACAAAATAAATGTTCACTTGGACAAACCCTATGTTCCTCAACCAATCGCTGCAGCCCCAGTCGCTAAATATTCACCGCAGCCTCAGGTATTACCTCATCAAGCGCAGAATCGGCCTGCATCGGTATTTCAACCAGCACCAGTTGCTCAGCCACAATATCAACAGCCGCTGTCGCCCATCTATCCGTCACAATTGTCACAATCGCCATATCAAAAGCCTCAACAAATACAACCACCAATTTATCAGCCAACGCAAGCATACCAAGCCAATCATCAACAGCCACAGCAGCTCCTCGGGTCAATCCGTCAGCCCCAATCAGCCGCGCCATCGCAGCATTCACAATTCAATCAACAATCACAGATTATACGTCCAATATTTCATCCAAATCAGATTCCACAAAATTCAGCACCGCAATATCTACAATCGCAATATGGATCCGCACAAAATAGCGTCCGTCCTGTTACCGAAAATCAATATTGATTTATATGCGAAATTTTCCGAACTATTTTCAACGAAAAATTCTTCATTTTGTCACTGACGAGACAAAATATAATTGAAGCGGTGTGTGATAATCCTATTTAGCACTTGTAATTAGAATAATTGTTCATCATATTGGATGACATCTTATAGTGGGGTAAAACCAGAAGGGAGATTGTTATACATATATGTAAAGTATGTATGTGCGTTTGGGAAATATTCATGTATTCTGTATAATGAATTTTGAATAAACATTTATATATAATGTATATGTTCCCGTTCATTTGTTGCATTACTATATCAAACATGTTGATAAAGACATGCTCAGACATTGGAATGCGTGAGATTTCATCGATTAGACAAGAAAAATATCAGGGTGATTTTTCCATATACATAGACGTGAAGAGATAGAAACGGGCATGGTGAGTGTGAGTGTAACAATATAAAACGTATCGTTATCCTAGAACTCGCTTATTATCTTTTTCACTCACGATATACGAGTCCAATAACCCTGCAATATATCAACATACCTAGACGCACAACAGATTAAAACCGCTATATAATTGGTAAAAAAATACATTTTTGTCTTTTTTTTTCCAGTTGCTGTATCATATATTAGATACATTCACATGTAATATTTTTAATGTTATCTGAATACTCTACAACTGATCACTTCCAGGTTGATTACGTGATTGGTGTATACAGACGGTGGTAGGCACCAGATAAGAAAAAATACGTTACTAACCTCTGCATATAAAACGTTGGTTAGCTACCAGCACCCCTGTGTAAAAGTCGGTCATATAGAAGTGCGTCCACAAGACTGTCGCCAGTTTACTTACAGACACATTCGCGGTGCATTCACATGTGCTCACAGCTAACCATGCAGTATTTAGTGAGTATATAAATTTATTCATTAATTTAATTATCAACGTGGTTCAGCTATCAGGAAATTCTTATACACATTATTCGAATCCAATTTTTCCAGATCTCATTATGCATTTTGGCACCTGTCGTATGCTATGCTCAGCAACAACAACAAAATTACCAACAACCACAAGTGAATTATCGACCCTTCTCCCAGGCTCCGGCTGGTATCAAGCAATTGTTGCAATTCCAACAAGCACGTGAACCTCTCGTGAATATTCCTGCGCAACCGACGCCAAATTTGGGACCAGCGCAACCAATTCAGCCAGTTCAAACAGGCCAGGGACAATCATCACAGTACCAACCTCAAATACAATATGGTCAGGCACCTCAACAACCGAATTATAAGAATCAGGCGGCAGCGATCGCTTCTCAATATCGACCACAGCAAGCGCAGGGTCCAGTACCACAACAATACCCACAACAAGCCCAGCAGTATCAAGGCTAAATATGAATGAAAAACTACCATCTCATTAAAAATGATAAACTCCAACCGGCGAAACACGGAAGGAAATATTGATAATTTTTTTATTCTCATGTTCATCGTCTAATTTTTTTTTTCGCTATCCATCACTGAATTTTTATTTTCGATATTGCATTGAAAGAGTGTGCATTTTTATTTGATACAATTTCGCATACCGCAATCCAAACTGTCGTTCAATAGAGAAATGTCTTGGCCTAATTGTCGTGTGCGTTTCACCGACTCAATGAATCGTGAATACTCGTGTTTCCTGGATCGTTTCTCCACATGACGCTATTTTACTTTCACTCGGCCTCTATGCTGCAGTAACAAGTGCTGCATTCAACGACACCACAGTTGTACGTACATTGCCTTCTATCTCCACCGGAATGAATGCACGAAACGACTAGCAATGATTATAATCCACTGTATATTTTCTCAAATCCACTTATGTGCATGATCATACACTTTGATCATCCAACACCCAGCATTTTCATATACTTGAATAAAATACATGGTTGTTCTTCAATTGTTCGTATTTTAAGAGTGACCGAAAAATACAGAGGTGTAAAAATGGGAGTCATGATAAGATGTGACAACAAAATATAATCGAAGTGCACGACTGAAATTATATTTAAAAAAGAGATTGGAGATATTATTTTGAACATGTATATTAGGGTAGATAGAGGGTTGGTAACTCGTCACTTGAAAAATCAAGGTATCATCGCACCAATGGTTACACACAGTGGGGCGTAGTACATATACATGTTCATGCTACGTCCGACGATGCATTTTGACATATATCATCCTCTTTTTTTTTCTTTTTTTTTTCATCTCTGCTCTATCCATTCTTATTGCACCCGCGCCCACTTCCACATCACCATTTCACTGAGCGACGATTACGCGTCGACGAATTTTGTGCGTGCGGCGAGTTGATCCCCTCGTTTGTGCCACGCAGTCACCACCCCTGTCGTTTCACATTTATATACATATATTCGTTGGCGATTTTGAAGCTTGATTTGTCCTTCCTTTCACCCTGCCCTCGATGCTGTTCTGTACGTGTGCTGAGATGCCCTCACCGGCAAACAAGGAAGAGGATTAGGGAGTCCATTAAAGTCGCGGACTCTATTATCCGGAGGGCACGACTATGATGACATCAACCGCCACATCCATTGGCGCAGATTTACAATTTTGTCTCTTTTTCTCCAGCTTACGTCTCCATTCAACTCCGCTCTTTTTGACATATGCATAATGTATTCTATGGGCTTGATCCTTTTTTTAATGATACTTTAGCTGGAGAAATCTGTCAGATTTCTCTTATTAAATTCAAATTCATTCATGAATTTTCATCAATATCGTGTGGTTGTCTTTGGAGAAGAACGCAATGCTAGTGCATTTTATTCTCTAAATTATATCCGCCAAACCCATGATCTACTTCTGGTCATGAAAAATTGATTCAGTCCTCTCAATAATTTGTCTATCTTTTCGCTGTCCTATCTTGTGACTAACAGCAATTACCATGGAAATGGACGCATGAAATTTTCCGAATCACAATAAATATAATTTTGGCATGTATTACTCACTGATATTTTTTCCCCGAGGTTTGGTGTCACAGTGGGGCCCGCGCCATTGGTCCAGGGGGTCATGGGAGCAAATCACAAAGGGAGGATTACAGGCAGCTGGGCTACCAGGCAACAATCTATTCTTCACTTTCTTGCTCGCTCGTCGACCTGACGTTTACTCCGTAGCGGTCTAACATATCGTTGTGCGAGACAAAGAAAGCGGTATCGCACACTCTCACTTCAAGTGCTCTTTGTCCTACGACGCATTGGTAACATAATTATACTGGAGTTATAACAAGCCAAACCCGCTCACATTGTGGAGGGGTGGGTTATATATACAAATATATATGGAAAATTTACGGCGAACGCCCAACATTGTCATTTCTACAATACAGATAATTCTTCGATTTTTGTTGTGTTTCACATTACCAGACGAATAATTCAATCCCGTCGTATTGACTCGAATTACATTCCATTACATTTATCACAACATAGATTTAATTTCATATAGTTTTGCATCGTTCAATCCTATGAAATTACAATCGCGTGTTGTATTTCATGGAGCTCAGCTGAGGTGAAAGATAAAAATATCAGGCCGATTTTAAATTTTCCGTATATTGCGTAATTAAGCACTGACCAATTTCAACATTAGCTAACATTATTATCTACATCAGCTAATTCACAGTATTAAATTATGTGGCCGACCTATAAAATTATATGTGTGGTAAGATTGTTTTTATATATATGACATATTACATTGTTTATATAGATGGATAAATGACAATGTATGTACATATATATGTACGCGTGTGAATTGCGTTGCGGTCTGACAGGCGATTCCAATAATTGCACTTAATCCTAAAGGGTGACTGTGTATATACGCACGCGACTAACTACATAACGTGGATGACATCCTTGAATAACCCACTCCTTCTCGTTTTTTTTTATATACAGGGTTCCTCCATCATCATAGTATGTATGGATTGCGCGTGTTGCATTAATATCGGCTTTAACTCGTCAAGATTTGTCCTCACAATACGAATCGAGGTGTATATACGCATACGTGACAAAATGATTATATGCTGAGGTTGATATTCTCTCATCAAGATCGGCAATGTCTGACTTACTTCTTAATCGGACTGGCGATTACTTTGGTAAGGAAAACAAAACGACAAAATCCTATACTGTGCATTAATATTTATTTTTCATTATATTACAAATATTCCATAGCGAATCATACTCCACATGTATAGTCATATTGTGATGGGGTGAAGTATATTAGTTCAAGACGCAGGGCTTCAGAGCAATTTGTGGAGCGCGTGCATATACCCACTATTTACATGGACAAAGTCATTGTAAGAAGAAGATAGACCGTAAAAATCCAGTATGGCTGACACGTTGGGATGGCCAATCGCGACAATGGTATAAGTGACAGCTGCACATCCCCACAGACTCGATGTGTGCTTCTATAGCCTACGTATGTCTATCAACCCCTCTTGCAATTGCTCCAGATCTGCCCCCCCCCCCTTCTCTTCACGAAAACCGGCAGTCCCTAACTTTCTGATTTTTGCCTTTTTGGAGTCAGCCATTGCATAAAAACATACCCGTTTCTATTCTTTGAATACAAAAACTCTTACGTATTTCCACGTATTGATGCTCGTTCACTGAATGATAGACGAAGAAGTATCGTCTACAAACACTTTTTTCGTGCTGATAGTATATTCCTCCTCCACCTCTTTATTAATAATCGCCAAAACCAACTTGCTTGATAGATGATGATTTATCTATGAATCCACGGTGATACTGAGAAAGAAATACAATACTACAGGGATGATTTTCAAATATAATTTTCGTATGCTGATGAGCATGAAACGTGGATGGTTACCACAGGTAAGACTATAGTATTGCAATTTAAGAGTGATAAACTTGTAAGAGATGAAGTTGAAATGATTAAAGTCAGAACCGCCTTCGGATAAACAAATGATGATTGGCTGGCTCATTTCCACAAGAATTGGAATGCACAAGCTGTTTTAATCCACAAAAGACAGAATCTGAAAGCTAACAAAGCATGATCGACATTTAATCCTATTGGTAGTTTGTATTTTCACAAACGACACAGTCTTATAATAGCGATAATGACAATATGGATGAGAGGTTGTACGATGTACTTGTATACCTCATTACAATACGGCGAAGTGAAGAGCATGATGTGGCCCCTGGGATTGACGGTGTCGTGCTCGGCTATCAACTGTCCAATGACAAAGTTCACCTATGTCATTCTCGCACGCTCATTGTGTCCGGCGGTGAATCTATCGATAGAGAAGAACATTCGTTGTACATTTATTCACATCAAACTTTCAGCACTGTGTATGGACCTCAGATATAGAAGTGGAATTTTGCGGAATATTAAAAAAATTATATTTTTGTACTTGGACCATAATGTCATTGATTAGTCCATTATTCACCCGGATGTAAAGATTGGCATGTTTTTATTGGTTGGCGATATTATTCCGTCTAATTATTATGATGAAATAGATGATTTCCTGATGCATGAGGGCGCATGCCCAGACGATTGGATGATTTATTCTGACAAGAAATAGAATAGAACGCGCTGTCCATGAAATTTGCCCCTGTGTATGTTCAGGTACAGGGAATGGCCGATGATGAAGATGAAGAACATCAGTGTCATGGCGGCGATGAGCCCCTCAATGACATGGAGACCAACTAAACGATAATCTGTTCCCATCAACGTTAGACATAATGGAGGCATCAACGGGAGCCAACAATGGGGGCACTTCGTCGGTGTGCGGCTGGAACTCCAAAAAGCCCCGATCTCTATACTCATAAATATATATGTATGTTCATGTATATACATACGTTCACTCTGGGGGCCATATCGGATTTTCGCAGAAGCAACTGAGATATGGGTGCAGATTCATCATCTATATAAACATGAATATCATAAAAGAGGCGGGGTCGACTACCTCGGCGACATGAATTTTCGCTTTATTAAATTCCTGACACGAGGCGCATCCGCACGTGCAAATACTTTTCAAAGGGTCGTCACGACGTCGTCGTGTTCTTCACTTGTTCTCAAGCAATGACTCGGAGAGACTTGGCTGTCTCAATATTCTAGTCGTACTTTATTCGCACGAACGCTGAAGAATTGGAGGATCTTTGCTATATATAATAATTGTGGCGTATCGTGGAAGTTTGTATGTGAAAATCTAGTTGAAAAATTTCTTATCTCGGGACTGGAGTGGGTAGTGAGAATATTTTAATACATCGCTTCCAGTTCCAGATCCATAGTTCAAGATGGAAAACTCTCCGTAGTGACGGTGATGAGCACACTCCAAGAATACGTCATCACCTATACATAGATGTAATGACGTACAGTATAATATATCAAGTGAGATTAATTCGAAGATTGGATATTGATTATGCCAACGTAATGTACAGTTGGGACATTGGTGAAAGAATATGGGGAAATTCGAATTATAAAAACTCATTCATCCATACACATATGTATGCACTCAAAGAGTGATGACGCGGGGAAATAATTAGTCGCAAACCTTTCGCATATACATATTAAATCTATACACAGAGCCTGTATTTTCGTCTTTTTTTTCTTTTCTGTTTTGTTACCTCCAAAACAATGACGACAATACGTCGAATATTGAAGTGGTTATACAAATATACATGTAACCAGTCCAGGCGGAATTGGGCGACAAATTGATGTAACATATAGCCAAGAGTTCTCTCTTCTATAATATATCCCTCGATGCAATTACACATCGGGGCCCAGTGGCCCATTGTAATATGCTGGCATCGATAACGCGTTTTGTTACTGTTACTTTGTCGAACGATTCCATGCAATTGTTTCTTTTTCGCCTGCCTGCGTACTTGCGTGTCTACATAACCCCTCACTTCATCAACCTCTTCAGCATCCGTGCCAAGTTTGGCTGAGTTGGGTTGATCCCGTAGCGATGGTGGCGGTGGTGGTGGTAATAGTGGCAAGGTGGCATAAAACACATCACTCCTGGTGGGAACCACTTGTCGTTCAGACGCATGCACGCGCACTTACATTTTAGGCCCCGCATATAATTTTTTTTCTTTTCATCCCAACCAGAGGAATTTCCTACAGCTTCTCATATATAAGTGTACACATGGTTCTGAAGCATGTTGTCCTCCTGACGTCATATTAAAGCTACAAACGCTCACAGAACAAGCGGGGAGGGTGATGTGAGAGTGGGGCATGTGAGGCGATGAGTTGCGATTATTATTCGTTCGTCCGAAAACGTAACAGTATATATATGAATTTATTGTTATTTCGAGTATTTCGCTTGGATGAACGACGAAATGTGTATGCGACCCACTCTATAGATGCTCTTCATCTACATGAATATTAATATTCACGCGGGATAAAGTGCCAACATACGGCTCACAAACACACACTCGCACGCGCACACACATATATATGTATATACATAAACTAATTCAACAGTCCTTCCTCATATCGAGATGCTAATTGCTTGCAAATAATTGGCAGTATATTTTTCAACATTGTTGAATTGATGAGAGACATGATTGTACTGTTACTGTTTTGAAAATTGGCAAAGTTGTCGTGCCATAGTATAATGTTCCAGTGTCACCATAGAATCCGTCTTATTTCGTTCTATATGTTCAACAATATGTTATGGGTGGACTATTTACCTAGGTAATTTGTCAAGGAATAATGCGTTGAATACCGAATACCTGGCGTTTGAAGAGGTCTGGGTGGCCAGTTTAATCCTCAGACGCGGTCACATCTTCTTGAGTAGTGGTCACACCAACACAAAATCGTTTGACAATATGATTAGTCCGCACGTCTACTAATCAAATCCATGTGTACATATATTAATCCAAGTATTTATTTTTCCATTCAGTAGTAATTGAAGTAACAAGTATTTTTCGTAAACACAAATGTGTTTGAGTTGAGAGGGTGAATGGGAAAATCGACCACCCATTGTGTCTTCACTGCAGCTAGGCATGTATTTGTATGTGCTCCTGGGTACATTTGTAACAACAGTGGTAAAACACACACATTTGAGAATTCAGTCATGTGGAGGATAAGAGTCATCTAAACTGTTATGTCCAACGCCGGTGCATTCTTCGTCCCGCATCAACTACGTTCACATTTACTTTGAACACGTGAGAATATCTCTCAAACATTCCACTTAGCATCCATTCCTTTCTATCCATTTCTTTCAATCTGAATCAACACAGAGAACCCTTTTTTTTTCTCGCAGATATAGCTGAATCTCGTTACGAATCATTTTAACTACTTTCAATTCGCGGCTGACGGTAAAATTTATTGCAAATTCCGATATGTCTCTACGCGAAAGGGTAATCGAAGGCTAAACCCAATTCTCGTATGTATTATTTATGTATTGGATGGCAAATGTATGCTCTATTGAGTGAAATTTCAAGTACATATGACAATCGAGCTGGAGTATTTACCTTTTACCTTTTTTTCTCATGATTATACATCGAACTTATACACAACAACGTCGCTGCTGAGCATTTTCGACCGTGAGGGTTGTGAAATAGGTTGCTTCAATGCAATAAACGTGCCGACGAGAAGTTGTCTCATTTCAGACGCGCGCGGTCTTGGGCTTTTGTACTGCGATTACAACTTAAATCACCATGAAAATGTCCATGAAATTGTACGGCATTGTAATGGGCAAACCGCAGGTAAAACTTTCTCATTTGTTGTTTCCCGTCGATATTGTGAAGTTTTTTCAACTTGCAGTTTTTCTTCTCTATTTCGATTCATTTTTTTCTCTTACCTCTAAAGAATACACAAGAGAAATATTAGGTAATGAGGAAGAAACAACATACCTCAATGATGTAATATCATCGTGTATATTATGTGATTAATTATTCATGAGAATTGACATGATGGTTCAATCGTCTCCTTTTTGTCAATACTAACATGCATGTCAATGAAAATACAATTAGATAATTGTTCATTTTGTTATGATGAGTGATGGTGGGAAATCAATGAAACCAGAATGATAAATACTTCATGATTGTGATAATTATTTCTCCGTATATTAAGTATGTGCACGAACGTGAATATATACAGGATGCATAGATGTATACGAGTAAGTGTACCCATATGTCGCCCTAAAGCTCAACCAATATATTAATAATCGCATCGAACTACATAATTGTCTTCGATCCATGCGTTTATATGTTAAATACGTAGCGTAACTTGAACAGTAAGAAACTCGTGATATGTTTGAATCACAATTATTATCATTTGATACGCGCACACTCATCTAAATTACAAATATATACATATATAAATATTTATAGTGAATCACATGTATATAACCTATCAATCTTCTACGTCTCTCTCCAATTGTAAAAAAAAATTGTTGATTTTTACATTAAAATCATACAATTGAATCAGGAAGATCTGTACATGTCGCACAATATCCTTTCCATAGGAATAACACCAATGGTGCCACGGAAAAATAATTCAACAATAGCATGAGATGATACTGCTTTAAGTGTCGATATGAGCAATATTAGTTTACCATATCTCAATGCACCATAAATGGTTGAACTAAAACGTTGTCCCAGTGCTACATGAGCACCGTCACATAAACGCGCGATCAATGCAGGATCTTTCAGTCGACATGCGGATGACATTGGTGAGAGTGAACCATTACTGCTACAGCTGCTCGGTTCACTGTCACATTCGAAAGCAGATTTGAATAATGCCAATGCCCTCATACAAGCAAATTCATGTGAATCCACGTGCAATGTGCAAAACCCTACTAATGTCTCGCGGAATCGTGTAACTTCCAATGATAATTGTGAATTGTGTGAACCTGGTGGTAGTAATGGCGTTGGATCCATTGACGGGATCAATTGCGCAACCGATAAAAGGAACAAATCTCGCCATGAAGACTCCAATAGTGTGATTTGATCTTCCCGTGATAGAGTTGTGCTACTTGATAATTCTCGTACCCAACGAACATTCAAAAATATTATTCGCGCCGCTTGTTCGCACATTGCATCGGCATTTATCGTCGGTGTCATTTGTAATGTGGGCATCGAATGGATTGGAATCTAAAAAATGAACGATTATTAATAATATTGATTAATACTTATCTATTAATATGAATGTGAAAACAGTTAACTGCCATGAATGACTAATTTTACCTTTGTGATACCATGGTAATAAAAAGGATGTGGTGGTAGCGAATGGCGTTGTTGTGGTGGAGGTGGTGGTGGCGGCGGTGGTGGCGGTGGTGGTGGCGGTGGTAATAATACTCTTGGATCAGGTGAATCTTTCGGTACTGCCAAATTTAAAACAACATTTGACTGTGGAACAATGTTATTGATGATATCGGGTTCTTTCAAGAACAGAGATATCTGCCTCCTTATTGTGGAATTACGTGGACCACGTTCGTGTTGCACAGCTGAATATCGAAATAGGAAAGTGATTTTAATATACACAGATCAATGAATTAATACAGCTGATGAAATTAAAACGTATGATGATAATAAACATACCATCCCTGTTCATACCAGCCCGTAAACACTTGGCGAGTCGGCATGCTCTACATTGATTCCGATGCGTCTTGTCAACCATACATCCACCCGACGCCTTGGCTTTGCAGACATACTGTCGGTTTCGTCTAATAGACCGTTTGAAAAATCCAGCACAGCCGTCACATGCAAAAATACCATAATGCTTTCCTGACGAATGATCACGACACACTTCACAAGGAATATCAAACAAAATTCGACCTAAAACATGAATTGGAAAAAACCAGGTAAACCAGACATCACAATAACATCATTATTATCACTGTCTTACACACATATAATGTAACTTTTCACTGGTCTACCTTGACGCCCAAAAATTCAATTCATAATGTAGTTTTGTGTGTATTTATTACCATGTCCACCTTGCACCGCAGATTAGCAAAGGGGTTGGTGGTGGGACACATGTGTAGATGTATGTTGTGATTTTTTTTTCACGTATGTTTTCAATGTACGAGGGTACTAAATGGGCGTTCAAATGAGAATGAAAGTCCTAAAAGAATTGATTGCAAGATGGTGATATGGTGAAGTGTCGTGTTTCTGGTTGCTCACTTAAACTCTGAATACACCCAACCTAGCAGCCACATCCGGCCCATTCAACAACTATTCTCATGCACATACGGGAGTAAATATATATACCCAGATGAAGTCTCGTTGAATGGGGCGAGGGCGGAGCTTTCAGTAAAGACCGATGACAGAGAGTGACAGAGCAAAATAGAAAGGGAGAAAAGGAGAAACGAAGAGAAGGAGATGAGGGAAGGGCAAAGCAGTGTATTATAATAAGAGGGTGAGAGAGAAGAGTGAGAGTATAGTCAATGATTGTGTTGACGTAGATTCATCTCCATGCCTCTATGTATGTCTGTATGTATGTGTGGATATTTCATGTTGGCACCTCGAACGTCTTTCAACTGGGCGCAGGTAAAACTATATATGTATGATTTAGTGACAGAATCGATCCGATGACAAAAAAAATCCATGCCATTAACTGAATCGCCATTCACAGAAATTCTGTGTTTATCTCACTTTTCAATGGGAATGGGCTTGACAAAATACATATACTCATCATCATTGAAGAGTGTTGAGGAAACTAGATTGAACAATTGATGTATAATAAGAACGTGGCTCGCTCGTGGGATGAGAGGATTCATATGTTTATTTCTCTCCGTGTCATCTTTGTATGAAATTCCCCGGTTTTGTTAGATGTTAAAGTTTGCGATGAAAGTTTCGAAGCACTGATGTATATAGTGACTGTGAGACGACCCTTGGTGCATTAAATATACAATAGTTGCATCGACATGAAGGTACTGCACATATTAACGTACATATGTTTATTCGTAAATGCGCACGAGTAACGCACAACTGGAATGATAGGGTGAATAAAAGTGTATGTATGTGCCTATGTGTTTCCAATAACATGAGGGAATAAATGAAGTGCAAGAGAAAGTGAAGTCGGGTCTTTCACCATAAGAATAGGGGGTTGATGGTGGAAAAATGGTGCCAAGACTACACGGCTAAATAGGCGTGTTCAACAACTTATATCATTTGAATTTTTTATCATTAGATAAAGTCTATATTTTAGCTTACATGCGCGCACTTTCCACTCCCCCTGTGCCTCCGATATATTTTTCCTATGTGCCAATACATTTACAACTGAATGTGTATACTTTCGTGTCATATTCTGAGTACTCGAATAAATTCATCAGAATTGCTCATGAGATATTTGAAAATGTTGAAAAATCCAAAAGTTATTTCGCTGATGAGTAAACAAAAATTCAAACAACCGACATAATGATGAGTGTTTGTGGGGATACAATGATGTCGCGACGAATAACCGACCGACAATTGCCACCGGATGTGATTCACGCGACTGTAAAACTTATTTTCGGGGTGTACACGCACTTTGTACATACATAAATATGAATATAGATATATGGAGTTCATTTCAATGAGTTGAACACTGATATTATCCATTGCATGTCGTCCTCTTGTCATTTTTTATTTCATATATTTATTCATTTATTTATTTATTCTTTCTTTCTTTCTCTCGCACCATATGAACTTCAAGACTTTTTCTGAACATTTATGTTTTTTTCAACAGTGCCCATTCGCTTATAGATGCCGAACTTTTCTCAACTAAAATTAAATCTATAGAAAAATTATTTGGTAGAGCTATAATGAATGAAATTATTTTTTCGAAATTGATCCATCCACTGTTTATAATTATGAATCAACAATTATCGTGTCGCAAACTTTGTATGTATATTATTCGATAATAGCTGCGAAAGAATATGAATTAAGATCAAAATTGTTGATAGAAAAAAATGTCATCGCTGTTATAATTCTTCGATTCGTGAGATATCAAGTTCGGATACGAACAATCGTGTTCGATATGTAATTTGGCTATGGGAATTCGACGTCATGTGTTCTCACCATTCGTAACCACTAACGTATCCAATATTTCAACTCATTTCGATTATTACGAGGGGAATGAGTACACGTGGTTGTGCCGTCATCTGTTTGAAGGTGGACAACGCCAATGGCGGGACTGCAGGGGGTCGCGTCGGCGGATCATCACCACTTTATCATTATAATGAAACTGCTCGTACAGCACTACATGACGCTATTCCTCCCCAATTATATTCTATTATTGCACACACAAGAGAATTTATTTTTAATTCTTCTAAGCACTGATTGATAACCAACTGTCGCGAGTGTTCGACACACCCCACTTGCAACCTGTTAATGATGCGATTTAATTCGATGTTGAGTGTTGAATATACGGACGCACTTTACAGTTATAACCAGCTGTCGTTATTTTCTCATGGATGTGAGCTAGTTCCGCGCGATACCGAAACACGAAATAAACCAATATCCATATTTTTTTTTCTCTTTCACTCAGAATCAGTTTTTTCTCGACGCATTCAAAAAATAATACGACAGTTACATCAAAATTTCCATTTGCGCGGCATATGCGAAACTAACAGAGGAACAAAATATCTACCTGCTGTATTCTATTCATCTTTCTTTTTTTGTTTTTCGGCCTTTTATTTTACCGCCCGCTTTACATTCTCCTATTCCAGTTAGGAAATATTGTCAATATTAACCCAATGCTGCCTCGTGGTCCGAGTATTTCGCATGAATTATTGGAACACATCTCAAAATTAGGAGTAAGATTCTCGAAAAAAATAAGAAACTCACTTGTTGCTGGTGAAAGTTTTGATTGAGCCACTGCTGGAATCCGTGATTCATGATTTTGCATAGTAGTAGTCATTGTGTCACCCCGAATTCAGAGATAACTCAACTACACGAGTAGAATTCCACGTTCGAATATACGAAAAATATTAAAATTTTTTCAACTACTTCATATTCATTGGAAGTATATCAATATATACTTCGAAATCCGAATTTATAAAAACGACGAATTAATTTCTGTTTGCACACTCGAAATGTCCAGCATCGGAGAAAGCAATAGCTTTACATCACAATTCATTCACTAAATTTTATAAAACTTGCGGCTACTCCGAAATAATGGACCACTTGAAGATGTTGCGCGCGTGGTGTCAACTTCGTCGCTGACTCTTCAATGAATATCCAACAAATTTCTGGGTGCAATTTAAAGAAAGACTTTTATGATGGTTGGATTGGAATATTCGTTTCGGAACTCGAGCATGTATTTCTATTGGCCAACGACTACCCCCTACCCCATACAAGGGCGGCGACTAAATGAGACTGCCAGCATTGTCAGCCAGTCTGGATCTTTTTCACACAATACAAGAGGGATGAGCTGTATATTTTACTTGCGCATAACAGCATCATTTCGCATCATCTGTTATTTTCATCAATTTCCTCGCCTATCCATTGAGATTCTCATGAATTCCAATGCTTCAACCACAATTTATGATCTCAACAAACTGCTCCTTTTGAATATTGTTGTCACAGAAAAGCGCAACCCTATATTTCCATCATAATCATCAAATTTTCATTCATTAAATAGTACAAATTACAATAGCGTATATACTTCAATAATGTATACACAATAAAATATATGCTACGAATAGTGAGACAAATTTTTACGTGGCTTTACTTGCCATCTATGTGAAATTGTGCAGAATTATAAATGAGTTCACACAGGATACCTCTATCAAAAATTCTCCGTTCTCATTCTATGTATCAATGAAATATACGTGTATCATTTGTTTGTCGGGCCAACGCTACTTCATTCTCATACTACGTTTACTTGTTTGGCTTTCCAAGCTCTATGACTCTATATGAGCAATGGTATTTGATATTCCATCCCCTGACAATGTAACACAATCTCTGCCAAATGTTTTTTCACAGATCATGAGCAATTCTGACTGTATTTATAGATACTGATAGTCAAGTTGACGGTTCACTCATGGAACATAAAAACGACAATAATAAAATGTGAGGCGCAAAGACAATTCTTCTCGTTACGCCATTGCCATTTCAGCTTCTCCCTGATTCAACTGGGAGAAATCCACTACGGCGATTGATGAAAATAAAAGAAGAACGGCAAAGAGAAAATGGTGAGGTAAAGTGAATATTTTTTTCTGACCTTCCTTTTCCCATTCTTCAGAAAGAAAGAAAAAACAAAACAAAACGAAAATTCGATGCCAGGGGGTTGGCGTATGCTCGGCCAGCCGTGCGCCGTTTTAGCTTTAGCGCAATATGTCAGCAAGATTATCCATGCAACTTTCCGTTAAAAATCTATTTCAACATGAAAAGCCACAACATTCATATACTATTGAGTCTGTAAATTTCTTTTCTGTGCTTGAGTGCATATGTGTGTATGTGTGAGGGAGGGTGAAAGAGAGAAGGCGAGGTAAGAGAGATTTGGGCAGCGAGGCCGCAGCCGTACAGTACATCTTTATATACATTATATTATATATCCACCTCATAGAAAGATTGAAGACAGGTAGACCTTCAGCTGAATGAGGACAAGAGAAATAAATATGAGAATAAAAAGTAGAGTAAACGTGAAGGATGTATATAGACTCGACGAGTCGCTTTGTCAAGAAGGCAAACTGTGCGGCTAAACGGCTGGTAATACGTTGGGGAGAAAAGACCGAATCAAAATACGATTGTCCATAAGGGTGAGTGTGTACCTATGTATAATAATATCGAAAAGACTCACGACTCTTCTCTATTCTGTTTTTAATAATACACATTGGTAAAGCTGTGACAGTCTTTGCTTAAAGGTATATATTGTCACAATACAACACACAACTGCGTATGGACATGTTGTTTTAGAGGACAAATGTTCTCCCATGTATGCGTTCGCTGGTTAACTCTCCATCATTGACTCATTACCCTCATATTTTCTTCATCCCTGTGCTATATTTCTATCTCGAGGAGAGAAAAATTGCTGTGAAGAAAATGTAAATTTGAGAGCTGTCAATAATATTTCGACGTCACAAAGTTTATTCGTGAATAGAAAAATATCTTCCTCACTCAATATTGTCCGAATACTCACTGTCATATGCCATCTTGAACAGCGATAACTCTGTGATCTTTTTCAAAAAACAAAAGAAAGTGAAATATTCCATGATCCATCCAATCGTAAAAAACTCCTAGGAGGTACTTCAAATTGTCAATGTGCTTCCGAATCATTTACATAGTGGAATGATGGCGCACATCTTTTTAGGTGGTCACAGTCAACACAAATGCCAGTAGCCGTGTGTTGTTGTTTCGTTTTTCTCCATTAAGACGGGATGCACACACCTGAGTGACGAGTATATTGAAATGTACCCAAGTTGAAATAGTCCGAGCGAGTGATATATATATGTATATACATATAACGGATAAATATGAATGAACGTGGGTGGAATGAGTGCGGCTTGTGTTCCTCGTGTTTGAGGAAATTTTAATCCACAACTGTTGTTCAGGTATGTATCCGGGTGCTTCTTATGTTGCCGCTATCTCTGAAAGAATCTCGCTGGCTCTTGAAAATGTACGGCAAACAAGGAAAGACTTAAGGGAGATATATCGTGGAAGGAGAAGAGGAAAAAAATAAGAAGCGATTGCTTGAAGGCGACTAGAGCTTACTACACGAAGGATTCACGCTGGTATAATCCTATAGGTCTCCCAGAGGTCTATTCGACTGTTTGCGCCTTGTTTTACTGGTATTGCATTTAACGAGGTTCACGTTTTGCATTTGTGAAAGACGCCTCAGTTTCCGGTCGCGACATTGTGAAAAAAAGAGAGTGTGAGTGACGGAAATAGGGATAAGACGAAATGCTTTCCCGATTCCCCCTTTCTTACAGTATCCAGCCTACATTTTACGTCTATATGCCAATGTGTAATTATTCACACCACGGTTGCTGTTATGACATCTCTTTCGCCTGTTGTAGAAAAGAACGGAAACTCGATAACGACAACTAGGAGACTACTGGAGGTTTTAATTTTTCCCTCCACGTTTAAAACAAATTCTCATTTGCAGTACTTCCACTCCCATGAACACGATTAGCCTCAGATATGTACTTATCGCCAAAAATGTTATGAGAAACGCTCTAATTATGCCTAAAGTTCGGAGGGGCTCCCAACATGAGGAAACACAAAAAAAGTTTGAATTTCAATTTATATATGTACACAAGCCAAAAAAAAAAACAAAACAATATCGAAACATCTTTCAGGTGCCGGTAACAAATTCAGGAAGCGAAAGTGAGGTTCACAAATGCAAAATTCGTCCCCTTTGCCCCCTCTAGTATTTATGATCTTGTTCATTTCTTCCCTAAATGAATTTCCATTCGGCTTTCGGCTTGTACACCTTTCCTTTAGCGCTGCATGTCGGCTGTTGAGCCGACGAAGTGAGAAAGACAACAAGAGGGTGGAGACGCGATTTACTATGAGCTTTTTCAACTTCTTTTGTGTTGTCGTGTCAATCACTGAGAATCATCCCGTTAAATGAGGTTGACATTTTGTTAGGAAGTACTTTACCACAATGGAACTGTATTGGTAACATGGTGATGACAATAATGATGATGTTAATGAAGATGATGACGATGATGATGATGATGATGATGATGATGATGATGATGATGATGATGATGATGATGATGATGATGATGATGATGA